>JALIZH010013807.1:0-16652 GCA_030522465.1 Rhipicephalus appendiculatus | reverse complement strand
CGGTGGACAGACAGACAGACAGACAGACAGACAGACAGACAGACAGACAGACAGACAGACAGACAGACAGACAGACTGACAGACAGACACAACTTTATTGAGGTCCTGAGGAACACTACCGGTCAAGGCGGTAGAGCAGCGGGCCGCTCCACAAAGAAAAAAAAATCACGCCATATCCACGAAGTGAATGATGATGAGTGGGCGAAGCTCGATCGTTTTCATCCATGGCAGAAAGAGAATGTGTGGTCTGGAACGCGCTTATACTTCATGGTCATCATCGTCATCGTTATCACGAGTAGTGGGTACATTCCACTATACTGGAACGCGCTTATACTTCATCGTTATCACGTGTAGCGTGTACATTCGACTATACTGCGTCATCGTCATCTTTATCACGTGTAGTGGGTACATTCCACTATACTGCGTCATCATCATCTTTATCACGTGGAGTGGGTACATTCCACTACACGTGGGTACCTACCTACCTACCTACTACTACTACAGAGGAGGGTCAGACCCACACCCTAAGGAGCTTCGCCCCTAAAAGTTCTGAGTAACCACCGAAAGCCCAAAAACGAAATAAGGACCCTATTGCAAAAACCAGCGCCCCCAGCGTGATACCAGTACGTTTTTTGGCGCTGGATCGCACTGGGAACACTGGTACACGCTGGGATTCACTGGTACTTCGGTGAGCGCACTGGGACAGAGCTGGGTCGCACTGGTAGGGGCGTTGGCTTGGCCGCTGTGACGCTGGCGCGTACTGGGAAGCGCTGGAAACGCTGGAATTTTCAGTGGAGTGCGCTGGTGCACACTGGAGCCTGCACTGTTTCTTCCAGTGCGGCATGCACGTTTCTGTAGTGTATGCGGCGGAATGTTTCGGTATCTTTGAATATAGAATGTTTGATTCGATGGTACCAATGGATGCTACCCTACCAGGCAGGCCCGTAGCCAGAAATTTTTTTTCGGGGGGGGGGGGCACTTGTTGAAAGCCTTGAAAAACACCGATTTCTATTATTTTCCTCGATAAACGCCCCCTTCCATCCGAATTTCGATTTCGAGGGGGAGGCCCGGGCCCCTAGCCCCCCCCCCCCCCGCCACGCAGGCCAGGGGCCTGCTAACAGGTCCCAAACATTTTCACAACTTCTAGCTTGGCAGAGAAAGAGAATGATAAGCGCAAGACATTATGTGATATATGCGAAATCACCGTCATTTTTATTTTTCCCTTTGGAATGCAGAAAAGATTGCGTTAATAACACAAAGGAGCCAACGCTGATTATTTTGCTTGTTAGCTTGCATTTTTTTTCTTTTTTTTTTTTCTTATTCACGCAGATTCAATAACGGCGTTAATTCTTGCGGAGAACGTAGCGGCGATGAATGCACGTTTTGCGCATGCGCCGCGCATATAGCAGTCTGGCATCAGGGATGGGTTGTTGTAATGATTACATTTTGCAGTGTTTATAAGTCTGGAGGCGCCGGTCCTACCAGAAACAGCAAATCGTTACATCGCCGCACAGTTGGCGAGAAGCAATTGAGCTCTGGCTTCGCAACCCCACCCAACGGAGGCCAGAAAAACAGACGCCGTTCGATATCACCTTACCGGAAACGCATCTCTGGCACTGTTTGCCCTTCCACTTACTTCAGCTGAACTTTAGTTAACCATTAGAAAGGTTCCGAAGCTTGAATGCAGAAACTTCAACCATCGCAACTCAGCTGCGCCGAGACCGGTCCTACCCAGCGAGACTCCCAGCGAGCATTAGGCCTAGCGTGCCGGCCGTGTCCGTCTACATGTTACCGGCGCTTCGCGCTTTAAGTACACGCAATTCTAAAGCGTAAGGATGACTGTAAAGTACAGTTTGGACATTCGTTAACCTAAATCAACCATTTTCCCTTGTGTACGGTGTCCGCACAAGGAGCGATGACCATCGAAGCGACGCGCTTTCAGCAACGTGCACACAAGCTGAAACCGAAAGCTGCCTGCCGCGCTACCGGTACTTCTCGTGTCTCTTATGTAAGAACGCATAATTGTCAGTCGGTAATTTGGAACGCCTTAGTGAACTAACATAGTGACATATTCCTATAGCGCATTGTATTTGTATTTAGTTGAGCGGTTTCTTAGCTATAGGTATCGATAGAACTGCAATTTCTGTACACTGGTACGTCCGCTGTACTGGCGTATCGTCGCTTGCGCGATAACACTACTCAATACTCAATCATGTACGCACCTGTTTATCGAACTAGTCATCATAAAACCTCTGTAAATGTTGACCAGTAGCAAGAGCGAGAAATGGCTATTAAAAAAAAATCGGCAGTAACAGCCAGCAAACAGTGCCTGCTCTAGGTGTATTTCATATTTTTCGTAGTTAACGTGCGAATTCTTAAAGAAACTTAGCGCTCTTGCCATTATCGGCATGTCATTCGGTACCGGCCGCCGTTCGTTTGTGTCTAATAAAGACGCAGTTGTTATTTGGAAAGGAAGATCGCGTCTATCGTGACTGTGCGACATGTAAACATGAAGCCGAACCGTGTGTTTCTTGGTTAAATAGCTGTTTTACGCGCGGCTAAGCATGTTCCGGCGTGGCGTAGTGGGTAGAACACTCAGTTCGGAATCAGAAGGTGGCAAGTTCGAATCCTCCTGACGGATGCTTTTTTTTTTATATGGCTTTTTTTTCTTCTTTTTTATTGCGTTAATGCGTTCTATATCACTTATTTCACTAATATATTTATTTATGGCACATAGGCACCGCTATTTCAACGCTGTAGAGCCGTATTGCACGGGAGTACCAGCGCCTCCCAGTAAAATGCGCTCCAGCGTCCCAGTATCCAGCGCGATACTGGGCCCATAATCCGGCATGGCACTGGACGCTGGTACCCAGCGGCGCTGGGTTTTGCAATAGGGGAGGGAGGCATTTAATGATAATTCCAGGGGAAGAGCTTTACTGTTTAAAGCGAGGTCACGTTGTCTTGAGCGCTTAGTTATAAAGCGAGAATCAGTAAATAAAGAAAATGTATGTGCTGTGGGGAAGCTACCCTATTGCAAAACCCAGCGCCGCTGGGTACCAGCGTCCAGTGCCATGCCGGATTATGGGCCCAGTATCGCGCTGGATACTGGGACGCTGGAGCGGCATTTTACTGGGAGGCGCTGGTACTCCCGCGCAATGCGGCTCTACAGCATTGAAATAGCGGTGCCTATGTGCCATAAATAAATGTATTAGTGCAAGAAGTGATATAAAAAGCATTAACGCAATAAAAAAAAAGAAAAATAAGCCATATGAAAAAAAAAAAAAAAGTCTCCGTCAGGAGGATTCGATCTTGGCACCTCCCGCTTCCGAACGCAGTGTCCTACCCACTACGCCACGCCGGAACATGCTGAACTGTGCGTAAAACAACTATTTAACCAACGAGCGCCTCCTGTATTTTTTCTGTGCCTGCCGCGTGAGCGGCCGCCGCGCCCGCCGAGCCCTCTCCTGTTACTCTCTCGATTTCGCCCCTAGACGCCGCTCGGCGGCTCTGCCCTATTACCCTCTAGCAGACGACGCGCTCCGTCGCTCGCGCGCCGGCCTGTCGCGCTTTTTCTGTCGTCTGCTAAAAAGAATCGCGAACGTTCTTCGGAGTTGTTGCTATCACATTAAAATAAGTAGTATTGACGTGTAAATAACAATAAAGGTGAAATAAACTGTCAACATGACTCTTACCGAAGATTTATTTCGCGACTCAGTCAACTTGCAGACGACAAGTTTAACCCGTCGTTTGGTCGCAGTGGCAGTTGTGAGTCCGTCTGTTTGCTTCAGTGGTGATGCTCTCCTGCCTTTTCGTCGGTCACTATGCGCTGCTGTTGCGTTCCATTCTGTACCTCTAGCCAGCGAAAGAAAGAAGCAGGAGTGTCGTTCCACGAGATACCAGCGAACGCGGAGCTACGTGAACGATGGCTACGAGTGATCGCGCGAAAGAACTGGGTGCCGAATTCGACGTCAAACTACTCGGCCGTGTGCAGCCGACATTTCGTGGAAGCTGACTTTCGCGAAAATACTAAGAGGCGCATGCTGAAGCCCGATGCGGTGCCGAGTGTGTTTCCCCATTACCCAGCGTACATGAAGAAGGAGCCACCTAAGGAGAGAAGCTGCAGCAGCATACAAAAGCGGAAACGTGATTCCTCGACGGACGCGTTGGAAAGTCTGCCAGGTCCAAAAACCTATTCGCGCCCTGCATCGGCGCCAGAAGTTCACGCGAACACGTCTGAAGAAGTCAGTGCGCCCAGCTGCAGCAGTTGGCAACTGCCAGAAATTGCTTCTTCAAGCGACATCCAAGACTTGCCTTCTGTGACAGCGGCTGGTAAATACTGCCAGTCCGCAAACTTTGAGCCAACAGATGCGCAGCCAGCTGAAGAGGGTACAGGCGCACGTGCCTTGAGGTCAGTTGGTATTCAAGCCGACAGTAGATGCTCAGCATCAGCCTTCTTGGAGCGAAAGAAATGGCGCGAGAAGGAAAGAGCATGGAAGCAACGAAATGAAAGGCTGCAGGCAACAGTCGATGCCTACAAGAAGGAGCTGCAGCGATTAAAGGAGGAGTGCAACGTGAACAAATTTCTTCAAGTCGCCAGGGACTCAGATCAGGGCAGCACTAAAGCCAGAGTCATTATGGATCAAGTGCTAAACTACAAGGTGAAAAAACCGAAGTGGTGTGAAACCACTATACGACAGTGTGTGATTCTTCCGGAACCTCTCGACGAAGTCGTATGAATATATAAGGACAGAGCTCCTCGCACTCCCGTGTAGAACTACGCTTCAAAAGTACCTGGGAACTACTGCCGGAGAAATAGGTTTCAGTGAACTGGTGAAGCAAAGGCTCAACGCTGAAATGGAGTGCCTCGGGACGGAGCAAGCCAAAATGTGCAGCCTCGTCGTAGATGAAATGAGGATAAAACAAAGGCTTGAGTACAACAAGCAAAGAGATGTCTTCCTGGGAGACGTAGACATGGGCGCTCTAAATGAAGTTTTGTCCGACTCGGAAAGGAGCGAATTAGCGAACTCGCTTTTGTGCTTCTTGATCTGTGGCCTTCACTCTAGGTTTCGGATCCCAGTGGGCTACTTCTTTACCAGAGCCTGCACTGGTGAACTACTTGCGGAAACCACCAAGCACGTCATCAGAAAAACTGAACAATTGGGATTCGAGATAGTCCGAGTGGTGACGGACAACCACAAAATAAACGTCGCTGCGATGGAAATATTATCAGGTGGGCAACCAAAAACCCGAGTACCTCATCCCGCCGACCCAAGCCGCAGTTTGTTTCTGGCATTCGATCAGAGTCACATCCTAAAAAACATTCGATCGCAATTTCTATCGCGAGAATTGGGAAGCAATGGTGAAATTTCATCTACTTACATAAAGGACCTCTACAAGATGCAGCGGGGCTCGACTCTCAAGCCGGTACGTTTTCTCACGAGGAAACACGTCTATCCGTCAAACATGGAAAAAATGGGAGTGAAGCCTGCCGTCCAGCTGTTTTCACCAGCCGTGACAGCGGCGTTGTCCTTCATGAAAGACCAAGCAGGGCACACGTGCGACGCAAAGTTCGCCAGTGCCGGTCCAACTGTTGAGTTCATGAACAATGTGAGCAGATGGTTTACTATCATGGACGTCAGCAATTGCCAGCAGCATATTCACCAGAACCATCCGGACACCAGGCAATTCACTGATCCTGAGGACTCCAGACTTCATTGGTTGGAACTTGTTTTTTTAGAATACGTTGAAGAGCTCAAGATTGCAAGCGCACCAGTGAACTTTCTGACAAAGGAAACCCACCACGCACTAGTATTCACCACGGTCGCCAACGTCCAGTGCATCAGATTTCTCTTGGACAGAGGGTTCAAATTTGTGTTAACAAGAAAATTTTCAAGTGACCCCATTGAATCCCTGTTTGGGACCCTTCGACGCAGCGCTGGTTGCAACGATATGCTTGACGTCAGAAGCGCTCTTTCGGGCCTGGAGAAAATGCTGAAGACGGGCATCGTTGCGGCTTCGCACACGAGCAACGTGCAAAGCTCAGCCTCATTCGTTTCCTCGGGGAGCATTATTAGGAGCGGCGACACAAGCAACACGTCGACAAGCGCGTCCACAGCAGTGACTTCGGCGCAGCACCTACTGCATGAACTCTGCACTTCGTCAAAGCCCTTTCTGCCTACGCCAGATATAGCAGCAGTTTCTCTCGTCGCGGGATACATATCCCGCGTTGTGAGTGAGAAAACTGAGTGCGAGCGCTGCGTGTCGCTGGTATTAAAGGCCAAAGGGAGCAGCACTAGTGCTACGGACGGATTGATTTCCCACCAGGACCGAGGTGGCTTGTGCTACCCCACTCCGGAGCTCGTGCGAGTTCTGCATGCCCTGAAGAGATTTGTGGATGCGATCCTTCTGGACCGCGCATCTCTCCATAAGCCTCTGGAGACGTGCGTCACGAAAAGTGTGGACGTAATTGTCGGCCTGCCAGTACTGCTGTGTGACCGTTGCGACCTGAGCCAAAGGCGCAAATTATTAGAACTTGTGTGCAGAAAGTTCATGAAGCCGCTGTTAACCAACTATGCTGTCGACTTCACCGACAAAAAGTCTGTGGCGAGGCTTTACCAAAGGAAGCCATTATCACGGAAGTTTTTGAAGCTTTGAAGCTTGCACGACACACGTACGCGCCTTCAATGTGGACTGGCACAAGCGGTTTCAGTTCATCCGGTTGTTTATTTACTTGTTCTGTCATGTTGTTTTTTACATTTGTCTTTTGCATATATAAAATTGCTGTCTAGTTTTATTACTTCAACCTGTGAATTCCATATATATTTTGATGGGGATCGATCTCGTCGTCATCAGATCTGCTGATGACGTGCTCGAGCACTTTCCTTCGAGCTCCGTTTACATATAAGACGCTTTTTTGTGATGCGCTATCATAAACAAACCGGTGAATTCGGAATTACCGAACACGAGTGAAAGAAATTGCGTAGAGTTAGAAAATGCGCGCGGCTGTGCAGGATCGTGCCATAGCAAACAAGCGAAGAGCGACCGCGCGAGAGGGTAATAACCTGACGCCACCGCGCGGTCACTAGGAGGAACAGACGGCCAGGCGCGGAGCAATGGGAAAAGGCGCGACGCAACAGGCACAGAAAAAATACAGGAGGCGCTGAACCAACAAACACACAATTCGGCTTCATGTTTACATGTCGCACAGTCACGATACTCGCGATCTTCCTTTCCAAATAACAACTGCATCTTTATTAGACACAAACGAACGGAGGCCGGTACCGAATGACATGCCGATAATGGCAAGAGCGCTAAGTTTCTTTAAGAATTCACATGTTAACTACGAAAAATATGAAATACACGTAGAGCAGGCACTGTTTGCTGGCTGTTACTGCCGATTTTTTAAATAGCCGTTTCTCGCTCTTGCTACTGGTCAACATTTACAGAGGTTTTATGATGACTAGTTAGATAAACAGGTGCGTACATGATTGAGTATTGAGTAGTGTTATCGCGCAAGCGACGATACGCCAGTACAGTGGGCGTGCCAGTGTACAGATTTGCAGTTGTATCGATACCTATAACTAAGAAACCGCCCAACTAAATAAAAATACAATTCGGTAAAGGAGTATGTCACTATGTTAGTTCACTAAGGCGTACCAAATAACCGACTGAAAATTATGCGTTCTTACATAAGAGTCACGAGAAGTACCGGCTAGCTCGGCCGGCAGCTTTCGGCGACAGCTTGTGCGCGTTGCTGAAAGCGCGTCGCTTCGATGGTCATCGCTCCTTGTGCGGACACCGTACACAAGGAAAAAATGGTTCATTTAGGTTAACGAATGTCCAAACTGTACTTTACAGTCATCCTTACGCTTTAGAATTGCGTGTACTTAAAGCGCGAAGCGCCGGTAACATGTAGACGGACACGGCCGGCACACTAGGCCTAACGCTCGCTGGGAGTCTCGCTGGGTAGGACCGGTCTCGGCGCAGCGCAGTTGCGATGGTTGAAGTTTCTGCATTCAAGCTTCGGAACCTTTCTAATGGTTAACTAAAGTTCAGCGGAAGTAAGTGGAAGGGCAAACAGTGCCAGAGATGCGTTTCCGGTGTGGTGATATCGAACGGCGGCTGTTTTTCAGGCCTCCGTTGGGTGGGGTTGCGAAGCCAGAGCTGAATTGCTTCTCGCCAACTGTGCGGCGATGTAACGATTTGCTGTTTCTGGTAGGACCGGCGCCTCCAGACTTATAAACACTGCAAAATGGAATCATTACAACAACCAATCCCTGATGCCAGGCTGGTATATGTGCGGCGCATGCACAAAACGTGCATTCATCGCTGCTACGTGCTCCGCAAGAATTAACGCCGTTATTGAATCTGCGTGAATAAGAAAAAAAAAATCTAGCTAAAAAGCAAAATAATCAGCGTTGGCTCCTTTGTGTTATTAACGCATTTTTTTCTGCATTCCAAATGGAAAAATAAAAATGACGGTGATTTCGCATATATATCACATAATGTCTTGCGCTTATCATTCATTAATTCTCTTTCTCTGCCAAGCTAGAATTGTGAAAATGTTTGGGACCTGTTAGCAGGCCCCTGGCCAAGGGAGGGGGGGCTAGGGGGCCCGGGCCTCCCCCTCGAAAATCGGATGGAAGGGGGGTGTTTACCGAGGAAAAATAATAAAAATCGGTGTTTTTCAAGGCTTTCAACAAGTGCCCCCCCCCCCCCCCCCCGAAAACATTGTTTGGCTACGGGCCTGCCTGTTAGGGTAGCATCCATTGGTACCATCGAATCAAACATTCTATATTCAAACATACCGAAACATTCCGCCGCATACACTACAGAAACTTGCATGCCGCACTGGAAGAAACAGTGCAGGCTCCAGTGTGCACCAGCGCACTCCAGTGAAAACTCCAGCGTTTCCGGCGCTTCCCAGTACGCGCCAGCGTCACAGCGGCCAAGCCAGCGCCCCTACCAGTGCGACCCAGCTCTTTCCCAGTGCGCTCACCGAAGTGCCAGTGAATCCCAGCGTGTACCAGTGTTCCCAGTGCGATCCAGCGCCAAAAAACGTACTGGTATCACGCTGGGGGGCGCTGGTTTTTGCAATAGGGTAAGGAAACGATGTAGCATGTTCTGATTGGATGTGGAGATATCCAGCAAATAGCATTTTTGGGCACGAGCCTACATGAAGCCTTGGATTTTAGGGACAACAATAAAAAGCTGAACACGACCGCGATAGAAATATCTAAAAGACCCCTGACAACGAAAGTTTTGTTTGCGACTTCTTTACAGTAATTTGTAGCTTTGCGCCTGGTGATCCCAAAATTGAATCGTAAATGCTCTAACGCACAGTATAATTAATGTTAGTGTCGTTAATTCACAACGATTTTGCGTCAGTTCGAAACGCCCACCTAAATACCATAAGAAACTAGCGCCCCACAGCGGGGCAGCGCCTGAGACTACGTGCACTCAAGCTTCGGTGACGCTGCACGCGCCGTTTTCAAACCGGGGTACCCGCGGGCGGTGAAGGATGAAACGATGTGGGTGTTTTGAGCATGTTCCCCTCAGAAAAAAGAAAAAGCTTTCCTGGTGTAAGCAGCCAAAGCATCCTTGAGAGTAGCCCAGCAACAGAGCCAGTCGGGGTAGTGTCCGCGCCCCGCAAATGTACTCTGACGTCGACAATACTCGCCTTACTCGTGGAACGTCACACGGGGCCTCTGTCTACATCAAACCAGAGAAGATGTCGATTGGTGCTGATAAATCAGATGAGCACTCAGCCTTACTTTAAAACCAAATTAACATATCTGATTAGCCCGCCCTATTGGAAAAACCAGCGCCCCCCAGCGTGATACCAGTACGTTTTTTGGCGCTGGATCGCACTGGGAACACTGGTACACGCTGGGATTCACTGGAACTTCGGTGAGCGCACTGGGACAGAGCTGGGTCGCACTGGTAGGGGCGCTGGCTTGGCCGCTGTGACGCTGGCGCGTACTGGGAAGCGCTGGAAACGCTGGAATTTTCACTGGAGTGCGCTGGTGCACACTGGAGCCTGCACTGTTTCTTCCAGTGCGGCATGCAAGTTTCTGTAGTGTATGCGGCGGAATGTTTCGGTATCTTTGAATACAGAATGTTTGATTCCATGGTACCAATGGATGCTACCCTAACAGGCAGGCCCGTAGCCAAAAATTTTTTCGTGGGGGGGGGGGGGGGGGGGGGGGGGGGCACTTGTTGAAAGCCTTGAAAACACCGATTTCTATTATTTTTCCTCGGTAAACACCCCCTTCCATCCGAATTTCGAGGGGGAGGCCCGGGCCCCTAGCCACCCCCCCCCCCTGGCCGCGGGCCTGCTAACAGGTCCCAAACATTTTCACAACTTCTAGCTTGGCAGAGAAAGAGAATGATAAGCGCAAGACATTATGTGATATATGCGAAATCACCGTCATTTTTATTTTTTCCTTTGGAATGCAGAAAATATTGCGTTAATAACACAAAGGAGCCAACGCTGATTATTTTGCTTTTTAACTAGCTTTTTTTTTTCTTGTTCACGCAGATTCAATAACGGCGTTAATTCTTGCGGAGCACGTAGCAGCGATGAATGCACATTTTGTGCATGCGCCGCACATATACCAGTCTGGCATCAGGGATGGGTTGTTGTAATGATTCCATTTTGCAGTGTTTATAAGTCTGGAGGCGCCGGTCCTACCAGAAACAGCAAATCGTTACATCGCCGCACAGTTGGCGAGAAGCAATTGAGCTCTGGCTTCGCAACCTCACCCAACTGAGGCCAGAAAAACAGCCGCCGTTCGATATCACCACACCGGAAACGCATCTCTGGCACTGTTTGCCCTTCCACTTACTTCAGCTAAACTTTAGTTAACCATTAGAAAGGTTCCCAAGCTTGAATGCAGAAACTTCAACCATCGCAACTCAGCTGCGCCGAGACCGGTCCTACCCAGCGAGACTCCCAGCGAGCGTTAGGCCTAGTGTGCCGGCCGTGTCCGTCTACATGTTACCGGCGCTTCGCGCTTTAAGTACACGCAATTCTAAAGCGTAAGGATGACTGTAAAGTACAGTTTGAACATTCGTTAAGCAAAATGAACCATTGTTCCTTCTGTACGGTGTCCGCACAAGGAGCGATGACCACCGAAGCGAAGCGCTTTCAGCAACGCACACAAGCTGTCACCGAAAGCTGCCGGCCGCGCTAGCCGGTACTTCTCGTGACTCTTATGTAAGAACGGATTATTGTCAGTCGGTAATTTGGTACGCCTTAGTGAACTAACATAGTGACATATTCCTTTAGCGCATTGTATTTGTATTTACTTGAGCGGTTTCTTAGTTATAGGTATCGGCAGAATAGAACTGCAAATCTATACACTGGCACGCCCGCTGTACTGGTGTATCGTCGCTTGCGCGATAACAACACTGAATACTGAATCATGTACGCACCTGTTTATCGAACTAGTCATCATAAAACCTCTGTAAACGTTGACCAGTAGCAAGAGCGAGAAACGGCTATTAAAAAATTCGGCAGTAACAGCCAGCAAACAGTGCCTGCTCTAGGTGTATTTCATATTTTTCGTAGTTAACATGTGAATTCTTAAAGAAACTTAGCGCTCTTGCAATTATCGGCATGTCATTCGGTACGGGCCGCCGTTCGTTTGTTTTTTTTTTTTTGAAGTTTGAAGTTAATTTCGTTATTTTTATGGTACATGTATTTACACTTTTAGGGACCCAACAAAATTGTTAAAGGGTCCCTAACGGCATTATACACTCTAAGAAAAAAAGGACTAAAAGGGGTAGGGAGGTTAGTCCTTTTGGGGATCAACTGATTTGCCACAACCAATAGTCCTTTTGGGGATGAACTGCAAGAGGATAAACAGTTAGTCCTTGAAGGATTAACTGCAAGGGGACTAGGGGTTGCTCCTGTGAGGACTAATGGTTACTCCGGTAAGGACTAACAGTTGCTTTTCGGAAATGGTCCCTGACAGAGCAAATGTTACTCTCATAAGGACTAACTGTTGACCCTCAGAGATGATCCTTGGGAGAGCAAATGTTGCTCTCATGAGGACAAACTGTGGATCTCGTGAAATCATCCCCGGGAGAGTGAATGTTACTCCTTGCGAATAAATTGTTAATCCATTTGAACAATATTTGAAGGCACTAACGAGTAATCCGCTAATGATTTACCTGTGAATGACCTGGCCATCTTCACCAGACTGACATGATAGCTTAGGTCATCTGCGCTTTACTCAGCGCTACATCCATGTATGTATGTACGAACGAATAATTCTAGAGATCAATTCAGGGCTAGAAACATTTATTTTCCCCAAAGAGTGCGCCACGCGCACCAGCAGTACTGGCCGTCGGCTGCTGTTCACCTTGATGAAGCGGCACTGCAGGTCAGACGACCGGTGAGTCTTGCTCGCCCAGTTGAAGGCCCAGTGCTGCGTCCGTGTGGCTTTTCGTCCTTCTTCGTTTGTGCGCTAAAAAGTGAAACATGAATTACTAACATGCCCAAACATACGTTCTTGTAGTAGAAGACCTCCTGACACCCAACTGTACCGGAGTCTAGTAAGAATACCCACATCATCTTCGTTGATACGGAGAAGGATGTCAAGAAAAAAATGACAAGCAATTCAACTTAGTGTCAATTGTTTACTAGCAATTTACCAGGTGTATGCAGCCGCCGACCATATTTCTGCCTTGATCAAGTTTGTCAGGGCGCATCTTTCGAAACAGCAGTTTCCCTGCGGATCGTTGCTCACCTCTGCGATCTCAAAATGAGATCGGCATCTCGTTCATACTTGTAACTACGAAAGGAAGATCAAGTAAAATCCTCTCGAATGCGCGAATCGAAGCCGCACTTCTGAGGCAGAAAAAAAACGCTGCAGAACTATCGGCTATTTCACTAGACAGGCGAAGCATCGAGCCCTTAGAAAAACGCCTATATAAATTTAATTAACGCATTGAGTTTTGTCCACACAACGTACTGTCTTTAAATTAAGCGTTCATTCACTTTTTCTACTGAGTGTAACAAGTCTATTGGAAATACTTTTTGTTATAAAAATAAAATAGCTAGAAGAGCACGGCTTGATCACGTAAGCCCCAATGATTACGCAATCGCACGCTGATACAACATGCTAAAACATGCCGCGCACAATGCTTTTTCAGCTTTCATATTCTTTATAATGGAATGTGTCAAGGCGATGAAAATGAAAAACTTACCTTGAGAATTAACAAAGGCACGAGGTTTGCAGAGCCAGCTAATCCACAAAATGGTGATCACAGTTCAAGGTGACGGCGTCCATTCTTGAAGCTTTGCAGAAAAGAGGCTTACACGTTAGCTGGGGTGTCCATTTCTCCGCAGGAAAGTTCCCGTGTTGAGTCTATTGAACAGCCGTTGCACAGAAACACACTTGCATGTGTGTCCACAATTACAGTACATGCAGCGAAGTATCTTTTTGACAGCTGCGTTGATAGTCTGTGTAGATAGCGGCCCGCGCTTTCCACGAAATCCGAACAAGAAAGATCACAAGTGACGAACACGAACCGCACTCGTGACTGCAGTGAGCGATTCTGAAGAAGAAAGTGTGGCGCGGATGGATACACAATATACGCGCTGAAATGTCTATCACACTTGCACGATTGTCCCCGATAGTCAATATTTTGAAGCTTATTGGTGAACTAAGTTTCAAGTCCTCATAATTGGCGGTGCAGCATTTAAACCCTACAAATTAATCTTTTCTCGCGTTATTTTCTTGATCGCAACAGTAAGCGGGCCGACGGGCCTTGTCATCAGTACAGTAAACCTTTGAACATGCATTCGCCGCATTCCGCAGGACCCCGCCACGTGCAACCACCACCCCGAAAAAGTAGAAAGGCGAGTTTCGGAACAATAGGGTGCACCTGACCGAAAGCCATGACCTTTCAAAGCCTGCTGAGCCGCTCCCAACAAGGGCTGCAGAGAAAGCGTCTTTTCTTCCTTTCAACCCCTACCCGAGGGAGTAAGTGAGCCATTCGTCCTCCCGTTAGTCTTCCAAAGTTACACACGACACGCCCTTCACCGCAGTTGGTCCTCTGGTGGACTAACGACACGACTTGAGGACTAAAGTTGACGTTACTCCCCCCCTCGAGCTGGTTTTTTTCTTAGAGTGTAACATCAAAAAAACTCTAAATGGCAACAGCATGTGAAGGGAATGTTTAGTTATCAAAAACACAAGAAAACATAGATATCAAGGCAGAATATGGTTTCATAGACAATGGTCACCGTTACTAACGAATAAAACATGACTGATACGATAGATAACGCGATGTAATTAAAGCAACAGGAGTTCATTGTGTGATATATATAAGTGCGAATATGAACATATCTGAAAATAATAACTACAAATGATTACTGCAGTATGAATTGGTATGAAGCGAATTTTTTAGTTGTGCTAGAAAAGAATGAAGAGACGGGGCTGTCTTTAGATTTGTAGTAAGGCTATTCCAAATTGTACTTCCTCTAAATTCCAAAGTTTGACGGCCGTAATTGGTATTTATTTTAGGTAGTAAAAGTCTGTAGCGTGAAAAACACTCGTTAACTCGGGGTGACAGACGAAGGGACACTGACAGAAAGCTGAGATTACCGTGAAATATTCTGTATATTATAGAAGCAATATTATAAATAACTAGATTGTGGACACTTAACACATTAATATTTTGGAACAAGTCCTCGCTTCTGATGTGAATATCATCATGCATTATTATGCGAAGAGCTCTTTTCTGAATAATTTGGACGGATTTAAGGTGACATTGGTACGTGCAACCCCATATAGCAATGCAGTAGTTTATGTGTGAATGAATGAATGCATAATAAAGATTAATTAGTATTTCTCTTGAAAAAAGTGTCTACATTTACAAAGAGCATGCAATCCGTATGAGGCTTTCTGTACAACGTTTCGTGCGTGTAAATGAAATTTTAGGTGAGAATCTATGACAACTCCCAGGAATTTTGTGTGATTCGCATGCTGTATGAAACAGTTGTTATAGATTATGTCGTTATGCACTAAGATTATCCGTTTTTCAGAGTGAAAAAGCATGAATACAGTCTTTGTAGGATTGAGTGTAACGGCATTAGTTGTGCACCAGCGATGAAGGTTGCAAAGTTCAGCATTAACTTTTTTAATTAACGAACTTTCGTTCCTGTCGGATATCAATAGATTAGTGTCATCCGCATAAAGTATCGCAGTAGCATCAATCAGCTGTGACGGTAAATCATTCACAAACAAGAGGAAAAGTAACGGTCCAAGTATGGAACCCTGTGGCACCCCGATATTAACTAATTTAGCAGATGATTGTGACTGGCCCACATGAACAATTTGTGTTCTATCTTTTAGGTAGCTGCTGATGAGTGCTAGAGGTGTCCCAGTGATTCCATATCGTTCAAGTTTACGTTTGAGGATATCATGATTGAGAGAGTCAAACGCCTTTGCGAAGTCAATAAAGACTCCTGCTACCAATAAACCGGAATCGATCGCTTTCCTAATACTGTCCACAAACGTTGAAATTGCTGTTGTTGTCGAGCAATTTTTCCTGAAGCCAAACTGGTGAGGTGAAAGAATTTTGAATTTTTCCAAGTAACTTGTTATCCGAGTGCAAAGTATTTTTTCCGGGACTTTACTGAAAAATGGAAGCACCGAGATTGGTCTATAGTTTTCCACCTTCTCTTTTTCTTTTGATTTGTACAACGGAGAAATTTTAGCAGTTTTCATCTTAGTGGGGAATACGCCAGTTATAAATATGGTATTCACTATATGTGTTAGCACTGGTGAACTGCGTCTAATAAAGACGCAGTTGTTATTTGTAAAGGAAGATCGCGTCTATCGTGACTGTGCGACAAGTAAACATGAAGCCGAACCGTGTGTTTGTTGGTTAAATAGTTGTTTTACGCGCAGTTAAGCATGTTCCGGCGTGGCGTAGTGGGTAGAACGCTGAGTTCAGAATCAAGAGGTGGTAAGTTTGAATCCTCCTGACGCATGCTTTTTTTTTTCATATGGCCTTTTTTTTCTTTTTTTTATTGCGTTAATGCGTTCTATATATCTTCTATCACTTATATATTTATTTATGGCACAAAGGCACCGCTATTTCAACGCTGTAGAGCCGCATTGCGCGGGAGCATAGGTCGGCACTTTAAGGGAGTACTCACTCAAACTCACTCACCACAATTTTTTCAGCCTTCGCACTCACTCACGTTCACACTCACGACCACTCACACTCATGAGTACTCACTCACGTTCACACTCACCTCCACTCACACTCATGAGTACTCACTCACGTTCACACTCACGTCCACTCACACTCATGAGTACTCACTCATACTCAACTCACCACGTTCAAATGAGTGTGAGTGAGTGTGAGTTGAGTGCACTCATGAGTGAGTGTGCCGAGCTCCATAGGTCGGCACTTTAAGGGAGTAGTCACTTCAACTCACTCACCACATTTTTTTCAGCCTTCGTACTCACTCACGTTCACACTCACGACCACTCACACTCATGAGTACTCACTCACGTTCACACTCACCTCCACTCACACTCATGAGTACTCACTCACGTTCACACTCACGTCCACTCACACTCATGAGTACTCACTCATACTCAACTCACCACGTTCAAATGAGTGTG
>JALIZH010013805.1:0-79948 GCA_030522465.1 Rhipicephalus appendiculatus | reverse complement strand
ATCGTTCACACTTTTACACCACGCGTATACCATTGGCTCTGGCTAACTAATGTGTACCTAGAGAATGCGTTGTGGCCTTCGACTTCGAAAAAATATGTACTCAGGCCTACATGACTATTTTGAGCCTGATATTCCAGTAGTAGCAATTAAGGGTGTAGCATAAATTTACACCATTTTCCCAAAGGGAACCCTGACGGGATGCGAAGCAGCAGCGTTTCGCACGGGTGGCATCACGGGTTGAACGGCGCTAACGCGGGTGCTGCTGTGAGCGCTGGAAGATTCGTTTGAAGCGATGGCTGGCGTAGGTCTTGTCGTTGCGCGTCAGGCGGCAGCTGCGGGCGCTGCGGCGAGCGCGTGGCAGGTGAGGGAGAGAGTGACATCAGCGCGCTCTCCGAGGGGAGCGTGACGTCAACGCGCAGCTGCGGCGTGACCTACTTGGCACCGCTCCAACACCTGCGGCGAGGGGAGCGCGTTGCGGCGCGTTCGTACGGACGCACGGAGAGACAGAGTTACACAGGCTAGTCAAATAGCTGCTTCGCATCCAATACGTTCCTCCCCAATGCCCTCTTTGCTTGGCGATGTGAACACGGGAGAGCAGCAGGCAGCTGGGGCGCCGCCGAGGGAAAAAATCACAAGGCGTAAGGGGGGGGGGGGGCATGCCGCCGCCGCAGTTCCGCACGACGGATACCAACGGCATAGATCCGCGGTTACGCGAACAGACAAACTTCGAAGAAACACAGTCTACGTAAGGACAGAATTGTAGTAGGCGCGTTGCTTCTAAATGTAACGTGCTTGTAATCAGCCAAGCCATTTTAAAAATACTGCTTTATTAAATTCGAGGCTCGACTTACTACTGTTTGAAATTTGAAAAACAGCGCGTAGACGAAAACGTGCTCTATTTTCGGAAAGAGACATACTTCCATTCCCATTCCATTCCTCCAAGCGTTGTCCCCATTCCATTCCAGGGTTGCGAAAATGTGGAATGATTCCGGAGTCATTCCAATTCCGGAGTGGCAACGCAGCAACACTGGTGCACACCAAGTTTCCGTTTACGTTCACTCGGCCGTCGAAGCCAAGCGTCGGCGTTGAGCTACCGCTTCCGCTACAGAGAGACGACGCGAATCTGATGCGAGGGTGCTGAGGCTTTCCATACAACTGCAGCGACCGGGAACCGACGCAGCGACCGCACGATTCAAGCGAGACTTCCTCGACCGAGTGCACGCGCTTATATGAAATGCGGGAGGGAGAGGAGGGAGTGCGTTTACAGGCTGCAACGCGGGGGGAGGAGAGGAGAGACGGCGACCAAACGCCTGCGTAAAAGAGGAGAGTGGGAGAGAGTAGGTGGTCAGGACGCACACTACCTGAGTAAGGGTGGTCAGGACGCACACCACCACCGGATTGAGCTCGGCTTTAAATGCTTCGCACATAAAAAAAAATTCTCCAAAGGCTGCTACTCGTTGACTGCTTCGCATCACACCGATTCCCACAAAGCATTTGATCAGGCGGAATTTTCATGAATTTTGACGCCATATATGTCATGCATTAACATCTCACTGTCACGTATCATCGGCGTGATATGAAACACGAATATCGGAGCGCATGGCCCGAGCATTAACAACGGTTTAGTGCACGGAATCAGGGCATCGACGAAGCCTATATAAAAAAATTACACCATCTCCCGCTAAAGGGAACCATGTGTAGATGTGAAGCAGCGGGCGCTAACGCTTACACTGGCGGCGGCGTTGACGCTGGCGCTCGTCGCAGCGTTGCGCAGGAGAGAAAACTGGGGAGGCGCAAAGCAGGCAGTGATGGAGCAGTGTTTCCTACTGGAACATGCCAATCGCTGCTAATGGGCAATGAGATACAGAAGACTCCGACTGGACACAGAGACCCGCACTCCGCGTTTAGTTAACGCGCACGCTGCGAATTTTTTTTTTTTGGTCAACAACGCACAGGAGAAATCTCCCACCGGCACCACCTTGGAGGTCAAGATCCATTGCCATATATACGGGGTGGCCAGTGAACGGTTGTGCAGCGCGAGCAGTCGGTTTTTTCAACCAAGAAACTCGCTAGCAGACGCTGCCTGCGTCGGCGTCGCGAGGCGAGAGAGGGGGGGGGGACGCGCATGCGCAGTGGAAGTGTGGGCGCCGTGGGCAGGATTGCCTAGAGGAGAGAGGGGAGAGCGGAGCGTAGGAGAGGAGAGAGCGGGTGACACGCATGCGCAGTGGTAGTGGGAACGCCGTGGGCAGGGATGCGTATAGGAGAGAGGGGGGAGCGTAGGAGAGGAGAGAGAGGGGGGGGACGCGCATGCGCAGTGGGAGTGTAGGCGCCGTCGGCAGGGATGCCTAGAGGGGGGAGTGTAAGAGGGGGAGAGAGGAGGGGAGGCGCATGCGCAGTGAGGGTGTGGTTGCCGCGGGGGAGGGATGCCTGGAGCAGAGAGAGGGGGAGAGGAGGTTTTTCTTTTTTATTTTTTTAAAGGGTTTGCGCATGCGCAGTAAGGGTGGGCACGCGGCACACCAGCACCACCGGATTAAGCTTCGCCATAAGATGCTTCACATCTAACATAATGGAAGAAATCTACAGCGGATCCACAGCCACTATTGCCCTCCATAAAGAAAGCCACAGAATCCCAATAAAGAAGGGCGTACGGCAGGGAGACACGATCTCTCCAATGCTATTCACCGCGTGTTTCCAGGAGGTATTCAGGGGCCTAGATTGGGAAGAGCTAGGGATAAGAGTTAATGGAGAGTATCTCAGTAACCTGCGATTCGCTGATGACATTGCATTGATGAGTAACGCGGGAGACGAATCACAGCTTATGATTACTGAACTGGATACGGAAAATAGAAGAGTAGGTCTGAAAATTAATATTCATAAAACTGAAGTAATATGGAACAATCTTGGCAGAGAACAGCGCTTTGCGATAGGTGGCGAGACACTGGAAGTTGTAAAGGAGTACGTCTACTTAGGACAGGTAGTAACCGCGGAGCCGAACCATGAGAGTGAAATAACTAGAAGAATAAGGATGGGATGGGGCTCATTCGGCCAGCATTATCAAATGATGAATGGTAGTCTACCACTATCTCTCAGGAGGAAGGTATATAACAGCTTTCATGATATATGCAGCGCTAAAAACGAAGACGAAGGAACAATAGTGCACAGGACGAGGGCTCGTCCTGTGCACTATTGTTCCTTCGTCATCGTTTTTAGCGCTGCATATATCATGAAAGCTTTCCAACTTGCCCAACTTTCCATTCTACAGCAGTATATAACAGCTGCATCTTACCGGTACTTACCTACGGAACAGAAACCTGGAGACTTACAAAGAGGGTTCAACTTAAACTGAGGACGACGCAGCGAGCGATGGAAAGGAAAATGATAGGTGTAACCTTAAGAGTCAGGAAGAGAGCAGAGTGGGTCAGGGAACAAACGGGGGGTTAAGGATATCATAGTTGAAATCAAGAAGAAGAAATGGATATGGGCCGGGCACGTAGCACGTCGGCAGGATAACCGCTGGTCATTAAGGGTAACTGACTGGATTCCAAGAGATGGCAAACGCTTGAGGGGGAGACAGAAAATTAGGTGGGTAGATGAGATTAAGAAGTTTGCAGGTATAACGTGGCAGCAGAAAGCACAGGACCGGGTTGATTGGCGAAACATGCGAGAGGCCTTTGCCCTGCAGTTGGCGTAGACAGGCTGATGATGATATGTGCGCGCCCTCCAGTCATCCCAACAGACAGGCTCGCCCATCCGGTATGGCAGCACTGAGCGATCCCCCTGCAGCCAGATATTTTTGCTTCCGTTCTAGTTCTGCTATTCGAAACGAAGACAATAAAAATATAAGAGAATCAATGTGAAACGACCAAAATCGTTCGGCACGCAGACGCCAGCCACCATTATCACCATATCAGAACTAGAACACAAGCAAGAAACGCCAGGGCTGCATGGAAAGCGCAGCACTGTCACAGAGAAAGCTGGAATAGCGGCATTTCTAGAAGCCGTTGTAAACTCTCTTCAAGCTGCTAATACAAATACGCTTGCAAGATACCCACTACGCCATAAACGATATTTTTGTGAAGTTGGGAAGTACCCATCACCCCATTATTCGTCATTCAGCAGAGAAGCGAGGTACCCGCTACGTATTTGCAAGGCATTATGTGCACTTTGTTGATGTGGTAGTTGATTACGATGAACAATTATGGCACAGCCATTACTCACTTACTACTCGGCGCATCGCCGACATTGGGTGTGAGCCATGACGACGAGAAGAAAAACCATTGAACGAACAGCTGGCTACGCAATTCGTATCGTGTGACGCCTGGTTGTTATTTTACTCTTCTACCACGCTATAATAGATATGTTAACGTGCTTCCTTGCCAACATAACACCTGTATATGGTCTATTTGCAAAAGTGTTTCGAGCAACCGCATGGATTTGTGGTAGAATGCTGGGCTGCAACGGGGAGGATCAAGGTTCCAACCAAATTTCGTTTTTTAGGGGCGAAGCTCCTAAGGGTGTGGGTCTGTCCCTCCTCTGTAGTTGTTGTAGTAGTAGTAGTAGGTAGGTAGGTAGGTAGATAGCCACCTATAGTGGAATGTACCCACTCCACGGGATAAAGATGACGATGACGCAGTATAGTGGAATGTACCCACTACACATGATAACGATGAAATATAAGCACGTTCCAGTATAGTGGAATGAGCGCGTTGCAGTATAGTAGAATGTACACACTACACGTGTGGCGCTTCTCATTGGAGGAAGACGGTTGTTAGATTTAGCGCGGCGACGTACGCTTTCACTTTCACTCGGAGTCGCCGGATGGATCCTCCGGAGCGACGAGCGCGCAAGGCGGCGGTAGCGCGCGCTCGCAGACAGAATCCCGAGTTGCTAGCCCGCGAGGCAGCAGGATCCGCCTGGGTCTCTTTAGAAGGTCTGTGTCGAGCGTGAGCAACGCTTCGAGCATTTCCAACGTAGATGCACTCAGATGTATATCGTTTGACCGTATGAAACCTACCACGATCCGAGGAACATGCATAGACCTAATATTTGCAAATTGTCCACTGCAACTCATACAGGAACCGCTCTCCCTTCATTTCACGTACCATAAAGTCGTCATAATGAAGGGACACCGCAAGCCATCCATCGTCTAAGAACAAATAAAAGTTGATTTGTATATATACACACAGTGTTTCTCACGTCTTTACATGATGATCGACTGGGCGAATTACCTGGAAGATTCGCGGTTTACCGATGATTCCCTCCGGAGCTTCGCCCACTCATCATCATTCACCCCGTGGATATGCTGTGATTTTTAGAACACACATGCCACTTTTCTTTTTTTGTTGTTATTTCGTGCAGAAGCGGTTACAGACACAGGCGGCGCCGGCGGCAGCGGCAATGGCGGCTGACTACAACGGCGCCTACAGCGTCCCTTGTTGTGATTTCATAACTGCTTTCTGTGTAAATTATTGTACTATAGGGGGATCGCGCAGTGTTGCCAAACCGGATGTGCGCGCCCTTCAATGGTTATGACTGGACAGCGCGCACTATAGCGTTGCTAATTCTTTGTCCGCGTGCTCCGTTGTTAGCGTTTCGTTCGGACGAGGACAGTACACTTCATTGCGATAAATGCGACATCACTTTAACAAGAGTGCGAACGTCACACCGGACCATGTGCTACCCTTTACACCTGAGTGTAGTCTACGTTCCTGGCAAGTTCACGACATTTACACGACTAAACTTACCCAAAGACTTCCAACTTGCCGACTCCGTCGCATGAAATCGATTGCCACAGTGGTGGCCCCCGCCCGAATATTCTCAAGAAAGCTGCACAAAAAATCCGTTGGTTTTTAGGAGTGAAGCTCCTTAGGCCAGCACTCCGCCGTCGCCGTATAAGCTCCCTGGCACGGAGCCAGCTGTGGCGTCTCCCCTTCACACGGGAGAATAAATGAGCTTTATGAGCGCTGGAACGCGGGTGGCGTCTGCACGATGCGCAAAGTGCGAGAATACGAACGCATACGAAAGGAAAGAAAGCAGATTAGTTTCCCTCTCCCTCTTTCTTCGTCTCTGCCAGCGCCGGCGCAAAAAAAAAAGAAAAAGAACAGAAAACACGGCGCACGGCGTTCGGTGCGCGTTGCGCATAAAAACAAGTCGCGCGGCGCAAAAAAATGTTCGCGTTCACAAACGACAGTAAAATTAATCGAAAACCATGTTTGTACATATATAAAAATAGGGACCCCCTTAAGATTAGTTAGGGCTGCTCACAGAACATGGATAGTCGTCCTCAGAAACGTAAACGTGATGATGAAGACGATAAGCAGCCTGGCAAGGATGCGGAACGCAAGGCCAAAGCAACGGCAGCAAGACGGGCCCAGCAACAGGATCCTAGAAGAATGGACTGTTGGGCGAGTTGGTATTCCATGCGCTTGTGCTGTTCCCGTCTCTCTTCGTCCACGTTTTTCGCGCATTTTATTGCGATAGCAATTATATGGACACTCGCGGCTGGTTTTCGCCGTCGGCGTCCGCGTCGGCGTCATTTGCCGTATATGTATATGTATATATATAACCGGGCCCGCCCGTCGTTGAGGGGGGGGGGGTCCCTCGAGCGACCTTCGATTTTACGAGCGGGGGCGCGCGCGTTATCCCCCCCTTCTCGGCGGCCGACAGCGGGCGGGGGGGGGGGGGGTGACGTTCGATTTTACGAGCGCGGGCGCGGGCGCGGGCGCCCGCTTTTATCTCCCCTTCTCATCTCCCCTTCTCGGCGGCCGGGCCAGCGTACCCTTCTACGTGCTGCGCTCTCAACGCGAACAGAATTCTCTTAAACAAGCGTTTTCTAGAGTTGCGTGAGATCGGATCCAAAAAGAGTTAGCTGCCAGCCTCACTTCGTATAACATTACAATTTTTTGCTATCGCATTCATTGCTTCACCCTTGCGGTGAAACTGTGACTTTTTTTTTCTTGAAACAGGATCCTGCGGTTAAAGCACGATGAACGGAGCTACAACGGCTACGCCGACATGATCCTGCCGTACGTGCTACAGCAGCCGAATCTAAGCGCCGCCACCGCCATCACTTTCAAAACGTACATAGACGTTTGCGTCCCATGTCTATAGGGCGTCGCTCATCGGCTGTATTCGTACACGGAACAACTGCTAGTTTTCTTTGAACTTTATTGCATTCTGTCTTTACAAAGAGATAATGCTTCATTTAGGGACGGTGTCGATGGAGCCGATAAAATTAGGGCACACCTATCTTTAGTGAACCTCAAAAGCCTCCGTGAGCGATCTGGTGTATTTACAGAGTTTAGCAGTCTATCCTACTAGCTTTACCTCTAAGCTAGGCAATAAAAGTTACTAAAAAAATAAAACAAGTTTACTTTGTATCCTTTAAGCAATCGTCTACGATACACACACAAAAAAGAGAGACATCTTTATTGAAAGGAAGAAAATTCAGCCGGCATATATAAATCAATCTCTTGCTTTTCTGCTTGGAGAAGGATGTTAAGACAGGAAGAAAAGGCGCAGCAAAAGTAAACTTTAATGAATAAAAAAGTCACAGTTTCACCACAAGGCGAAGCAATGAATGCGATAGCAACGAATTGGAATGTCAAGCGACCAATGGCAAGCAGTTCGTAACGTGCAGCGCGCTGCTCACGCACACACGACGCACCAGGACAACACGCACAGGACGAGAGCGAACTAACAATGTTCACAGCTCGACGCTTAACGCGCTGCTCAAACAAAAACGACGCATGAAACGTATTCACAGCTGCAGACGAGCGCGAACTAACAAGTGTCACAGTTGTTACTTCGCTGTGTTTGAAAAGCGTGCTCTATTCGCAAACTAGGTGGCTGCAGCGAGCGAAGTGACCTTCCCGCACTCGGTAACTAGAACGCAATCGTTCCGGCGAAACCCCAAGACGTAGGATTCTCCCCCCACCGCGAACTACCCCCCACGGGGCAAAGTATACACCAGAACACAGCGAGTTCAGAGTGTGCCGCCATAATAGGCAGCACGTCGCGCCACCTGTTGCATGCGCGGCGAAGCAACACCTGGAACTGCCAGGCTAGCAGACGCTCCGCAGTTCAAACGCGAAACCTCCCAGCCCGAGTATGGCTGTAAGCATGTCTCGCGCTTTTCCTCGCCTGGAAATTTGTGCTGTTTTCTTGTGAAACGTTGAGAAGACCTTCCTCGACGGTCCGGAATGTCTACAGCACGTGCATTGCTGTCTGCGGAAGCAACTTTATCAGGTACGTACTATCGCGATGCAAAGAAACGTGAACAGCGGAAAGCGTGGCTTTCGACTCGGTCGAACTGCGACATGCCTTGACTGTCGCTAAGCAAAACTTGTGCGTTCAGCCGGTGTCACCGTAGTGCTAGAATCCCGCTCCGGCTTGCGCTCATGCAATGCATATGTATATCATTTGCCAGTCATGCCTGGCACTCGGAACCCACACACGCGGTGCACGCCGTGCGAAAGGGCCAGCCAGCGCAAGATGTAGTGCTACGCCGGCTGAAAGCACAGATTCGCCTAGCGACAGTCAAGGCATGTCGCAGTTCGACCGAGTCGAAAGCCACGCTTTCCGCTGTTCACGTTTCTTTGCATCGCGACACTACGCCGTTACATTTGTACTAAACGTGCGCAGTGTGGGTGCACGCGTGAGTCCTAATACCTCCTATTATTGGCATGCGGCCTGCGAAAGAGTACGACAATGATTTGGTGCCGCATACTACAGGCATACTGCACGCAAATTACTGCTGTAAAGCGAAATAGCTGGCGTCACGTTTGAATACACGCAGTAAGTGTACTTACTCGTACACTTTTACTGGCCTTGTAGTTTTTCCTGTTGATTGCAATTATCCACTGGCGGCGGAGCTCGTCGTTTTTCGTTGCGGATGGAAATCTGTGCAACCTGAAAACACCGCACCGGCACGACTCCCATGTTGTGTTGTCATCTTCACAGAAAGTGCTGAGTGATATCTTCCTCTTGCGCTGATTGTTTCCGCATCCAAAGACAGCGCAGTGGTGCCGAGACGACTTCTTGTAAGCGGGAGCGGCGTGGATAGGCGCTTTCTCGTATTTAAAGGTCCCGGACACGCCGCTTACCATGTAACAGATACACGCCTTGGCAGTTCTATACAAATATGGCGTCTGTGTGCGAGAGTATGCCGCCGGGAGCCTAGGTGCCTGGGTGCGAGATAGGCGTGCTCTGGTCTATACGCGTAGGAGAAGAGCGCATGAGCGCGCGTGTCGCCACGCGACGAGCGGGGCGCCCAGCTAAAGCCCCGCCGAGCGCGCCCTTTTGCGCCATCTCGCTGGTAATGCGGAAAACACGCTGAAAACACGTTGTATATAAATAGCTCGCCATTTGAACGTTGTACGACATGCGCTTTCGTGGCTCAGCGCTTAGCGCCGCGCGCTTCAGAGCGAGAGGTCCCTCGTTCGATGCCGCGCATCGGAAACATTTTCTTTGTGGCTTTTATAAATATATAGATATATATACATGTACAGGACGCGACGCCGACGCCGACGGCAAAAACCAGCCGAGAGTGTCCATATAATTGATATCGCAATAAAATAAATAAACAAAAATGTCCAAAGCTTGCACCAGTGGCGCAAGGTTGGAACTAACAGCGGAGCTAGTGTTCGACGTAGCTTCTTCTAAGTCATTGTTAGTAATGCCAAGCATTTGCTAAAGAGACTAAGCATTTTGCAAGATGTAAAATAACGCTACGTTCATTGTGCCCGAGTGAAAAGTTATAAAATATCACTGGACGCTATGCCTTCGCAATTTGTTTATGAAACAAAAAAAAATGTTGTATGCGATAAAACTGCAGAAAAGAACGTATACGAACCATGAAAAGGTGGTACGTAGCATTAACTTCAAGAAAGAAGACCTCATTCCTCGCTGTTTTATTCATCCCAATGTTCTCAACGTTGCAACACCGTCAGTCTTTCAACCCGCTTTCTATTGTTTTTTTTTTCAAGTTATTGCAAAGGTAAACGTCATTTATTCAGCGTTTGTTATTTTATAACTAAATGATTCTTAATACCATCCGGTATTTACGCGCCAAAGCCGCGACATGACTATGAGCCATGCCGCAGTGGGAAACTGCGGTAATTTTGACCGTCCGGTGCTCTCAAACGCGCACTGACATCGCACAGTGCACGGTCCTCAGTCCTATACCCTCCAATGAATTGCGACCGTACTGATCGGGATCGAACCCGCGACCTTGGGAAGAGCCGCAGAGAACCGCAACAATTACAACACCATGGCCGACAACTTACTTCAGGAGTCATAAGGAGTACTGTACAGTAGACGCATTCAACCATGACTCATGGTGCACACACGCCATGTTTATTTTAAATACCGGCATGACCACCAGCGCTAGCTTCGTTCATCGTTTTGCGGGATCCTACGCAATGTTTGAATAAAGCTTCTTTTCAGCTGCTCCGGAATTCGCCAGATCTTATAGAGCTCGACAAAATTATTTACCACGACTGAACACGGTTAATTGAAGTCTGTGGAGTGATATACCTAGGTTTTGCTTCGTTTAGGAAAGAGTAAGACTATTGCTTTGCAGAGATTTAACCTTGAAGCATGTCTCACATGAGGCAAGGACAAGGAGAAACCTACACGCTTTGACGACAATCTACCGTGTTACACCACAAGGCTATGCGCAGACACTGATCGGCGCTGTCAGCGTCAGGGTTGTGAACGCGGAGTAAACTTGTATGGAGCCAGTGCCTCTGACGGTGACGGCACGAAATACTCCCCTTGAGCCGCCGTTCACATTCGAGAACTCATCACCGCACTAGCTCTTCGCTGAAGCTCCTTCGTCGGCATTGACCTTGAAGGTGCGACTCGCAGAACCTGGAGTTTTCTCGGATCACACCATGAGTGAAGCTATCACTTTAAAAAATGTACTAACGTCTGATATTCCGTTGTAAAGTGACTGACTCGAAAGGATTGCATCAAAAGATCTATTTTACGTAAAAAACGATCTTTTTAGAGCACTTGATATTTTCCAACAGGTGTATCGAGCAGAGGCGTTGGAGGCCCCCTTATTCCCATTACGTTTAATATAAAGCGGTCCCAATTAAACGTAGCTTTAATCTCGACGAAGACTAATAACGTATCTGCATAAAGGCAGAAAAATACTCAGCGCTCATAAGTTTTGCTCGAGGTGACACAATTGTTTGCCTTGACCTTTTATACACCGCTATACCTCAGCGGGGCGGAACTTTCGTTAGCTACTGAGAAAAATTGCTCGGGAGCGCAAGTAAAGGTGTACAGCGATAGGGGTCCGTTAAGTAGGGGCAGAATGACACCCGGAAGTGCAAGCAAACCCCGCTTGAAGACTCTCCAAAAGTGGCGTAAGCAGGCAGGTCCGTTTAAATGCTTTAAAGTACGCTCAATTCCGAGGCACGGCACCAACGTGCACTCGTAATATGGTTTTGCAAGGTTGGTATAAACATTGACATAAACCCGAACAAAACCTTGCTTGGCTCTCCGACAAGGTGCCTGCGCATGAACCGTCAATACTGTGACAGATACGCGGCAGTGGCGTCGGTGATAGCAGCCCGATTGTGACTCGAACATCCACAGAACTGTCATCACATTTAACTTTGCGAACATTCTGCCTCAACTCCACTACCCTGACATTATAACTGTAACCCATTACATGTCACAGTGACTCGATATTTTAAACTTATAAACTTATCAGGCGCCAAAACACGCACACCAGAACCATGTGTTCTGGCAGTGCTTCTTTGGATCTTCGTACAAGACGCAATTGGCACGTCGTGCCTTGAGTCATGTGTCACCAAGATGAGTGCGCACAAATTGAGCGGCAGCTTTAATGCACTAGTTATGCTACTATTACCTCTATGTTATCCTCGTGCTCTTGTAGTTATTGCCCTTGAAGCCCGCATTGCAGAAAGAAAAAAAGATGCAGAAGGAGAAAAACATGACGCGAATCGTAGCTATTTCTTAAATCGCTTTCTTATCGCACATCTAAAGAAAGTCTGAAAC
The DNA here is from genome assembly GCA_030522465.1 of Rhipicephalus appendiculatus. NCBI lineage: Eukaryota > Metazoa > Arthropoda > Arachnida > Ixodida > Ixodidae > Rhipicephalus > Rhipicephalus appendiculatus. Next base: position 67,915 of record JALIZH010013805.1, on the reverse strand, counting down.
AGATGTGGTGCTAATGATGTTTATACGGCCACCAATATGCTATGTAAGATATGCGCCGCCATGCAGACAACACACAAAAGGTGGTCAAACACTTATTATGCTAAACACAGCAACAAATTTTCAGATTTCTGTATAGGTGTGGTATATAGGGCTTCTTACAGTTGCGGTCGTATAAACGAAGGCCAAACAAGCCTTCGTGTAAATCGCACGAGTGGAAACTCATACGATATCATCCGGGCATCGTCACGACATCAGAGCGACGCACCTGGGTAATCAGCCCAAAAGTTTGAAAAAGTGCGCTCTTTTGTAATCAGGCCTTCGAACAGAACAGCATTATATACCCCAGAGACTGTCTAAACAAATTAACGAAATATATTGCTTCAGAGTTATTCGTGTTCGTTCACCGTGACGCTGTAACATCTTGTAGTATAAAACGTCACTTACCATTACCATAGCGACGTTCCAAATCCGGATGCGGCACTGTGCACTTTCTCTTTCCAACGCCAGCGCCGAGCTCTACTGAACGCCAGCGGTGGGCGACTAAACGGCGCGCAGCCAGAGGTAACCTTCGAGGCCGCGATATCTCAGCGTGGGTTGCAACATGCTTCGAGAGATGGCGCCACGGTCGTAGGGTCCACGAGACTGCTTTCGCATCGTGACCGCATCTGCCGCACACGCTAGGCAAAGCCCAATATTTATTTCGCAGTGACAGCAAACGATGTCGTCCATATGGACAAGTGTACAGTGTCGCGTGGTCAGTGAACCAAGGCGTTCTTGCATGTTTGTATGGCCGTGGCTATGTCCAGCTATTTCGTTGCGCTAGCCTTTCTAGCAAGCGTAGACATTAAATGTGTTCGGCTGTGTTCAGAACCAGTGTATCGGAACGGAACGAAAACCGAAAACGAAAAACGAAAAAAAACGATATTTTTTTACCGGAACGAAAACTTAACCGAAACGTTATCTATTATTTCGTTCCGGAGCGAAACCGAAATTTTCTTTATCGTTTTTCGTTTCACTCGGAAACTTGACAGGCCGGAACAACTGAAGTCATGCAACGTGAGCAATAATGCACATTTCGGAGTACAGAACTAGCGCATACCCCAGGCAAGAATTCCAAAGTAAAGATGAGTTCAAATTTTGTGAAAAACAAAAACAGTGGCAACCAGGGATGTTTATATTACTCAAGTGGACTTTCGTGTGCCCGCGACACATTACAGCGTGGAGAGGGCATTCTCGGCGCGCAAGTTTGTTTTATATGAACAGTGGTCTCGCATATGAGAGGTACAATCGATGACGGGCTGCTTCTGATATCATACTCACTCCCTTGACGCAAAGTATTGAGCGTGCTCAAAATATTCGTAATTCACTTTTCAAAAAAGTCTGCTATGACTTAGAAGGGCACTGGTTTGCGATGATTTGTAGGAATTCGTGGTACAGTTAGTTGTGGTCCTCTTAAGAACGTGGCAAGAACGTCTTCTACCCCTGTCCCACTTTCTTAAGAGGAGCGTGAGTAATTATAAGACAAATCCAACACAGTAAAAGCTCGTTAATTTGAACTCTAATGGGACTGTAAAGTTGTTCGAATTAAGCGGAGTTTGAATTAGCGGGCAGGCGCTAGAATGAACAGACATCGCGCCACACTGTGCGGAGAGAACCCAGAGAAGCCGCCCAGACTCGTTCTTGCAAATTAGGCGATAATACACGTTTGTGGCAGGCAATTTCGTAAATTAAGTTCATGCTCTAACAGCGAACAGAATTTATTGATCATGCAGTGATACGCCAGAAACAAGCAGCCACTTGCATTCACGTGAGCAGTGAGCCTTAATGCCAAAATATACGAAGCTATTTGTGCTCCAAAACACGTTCATTAACATGGCGGAGTTAACACAATCAAAATTTAAAGTCTCTCTTTCTTAGTTTATTTAGAACAATATTGAAATTGTCCAAGGAGACACGGCGAAAGGCAAACATTGCCTGACTGGACCGAGCCACCTTTACAGCAGCAGCAGTAGACAGATGACATTTACAACCATAAAAGCATACATGGAAATCAATCACTACACTTGTTTTACACAGATGAAAGTAATGTGTAATTTAGGTGATCAGTCTGGGCCGATTTCTGCGAGGAGGGACGAAAGCCGGGGGGCTCCCAGTTCGAATTAACCGTAGTAGATACCAACGCGTTCGAATTATCGGAAGTATTCCCCCATAGAAATACATAGGGCTGTGTCAGTTCGAATTAACTGTAAGTTCGAATTAACCGAGTTCGAATTAACGAGCTTTTAGTGTATTTTTATCGTTACTCTAACTTCAAAATTTCGCATACAAATAAATAACGTTACGAACCGTTATGGAACTTTTTTTTTTCGTTCCGGAACAGAAACGGAACGGAACTTTTTGCGGTGGAACGAAACTAAAACCGTAACGAAAAACATTTCGTTCCGACACCCTGTTCAGAACACAGTATGGTCGGCATCTTTGGATCACATGTCCTTTTTCGACCCCACTCCACAAATCTTGTCCATAAAACCATTTTCGTGCTACATGTAAGTGGACTTCACCACAAAATTAACACAATTAACAGAATAGAGGCCGTCGTGTTCATTGTGTTACGTTGAGCACATGTATTATTTCGCGCCAAAAAGGTTTCTTGAAATTTGAATAAATTGTTATTGTTCTTTGAGCCCTCTTCTGCACTAATTTGATCACGGTTCGACTCAGCGAGCACATGGCCTCAGGAACGAAAACCTCAAGCGCGTACTTGCAGCTGTTGGAAATACAGCCAACGAATCTGTTTCAGAAGGTCACATTCAGGCTTGCCATCGTGTACCAACACAGGACTGTTCGCGACAGAATATTGTCTCATAGCCACTCAAAACGAAATACTTTGCTTGAAAAAGCAAGACAGAAACGTGTAACCACTGCCAACACCGAACACGAGGAACGCCATCATATCTGAATAAACGAGCACCTTTGCCCCGCATTGAATGTGTTTCTTGGAAGAACAGTAGCCAGAAAAAAAGGACAAAGCTGGACGAAGGAGGACAAAATCTTTGCAAGGAAAAATGAGTCGTCACGTGTTCTTCGCGTCACGAATCTCAGCGGCCTTGATAAGATAATGTCGAGCACGATTACACCATTTCTCACTTGTAAACATGGAAAACCGCGATTTGTCGGTCTCAGAAACTCGCGGCTTATCACCAAACAAATATTCATTTTCTGTACTGCAGAATAACACTCAGTCTACTAGAAATAAAGAGGAAGAAATAGAATCCTTGTTATCGCGCATGGATTTTCATTCCGATATGGGGATGTTTACCGAGACATGGTATCGCGATGCTGCTGAAGCCTTAGAAATTCCCGGATATACTTCTTTCATTTTAAACGGCAACCTTAAAAAAGGAGCGGAGTCATGATGTTAGCAAAAAGGGGCCCGAGTTGTGTTATTGTGGAACAATATTCCAGAGCCACTGCTGATTTTGACGTTGTCACTGTCAAAAGTGGCGCTAAAGTGTACACCGTTATGTACCGTCCACCTAACGCTAGTGTGTCTGATTTCTTCACATTCTTAGAGAGTTACCTTAGTTATTTCAATGATGATGCCAGTACTGTCACTCTAGGAGGTGACATAAACATTTAGTGCTTGCAACAATCAAGAAGTCATGATGAATTTTGTGGAATCTTGGACGCAAATAGCTATAATAATGCAATCAGTCTACAAACACGAGTACAACCAACTTTTTCGACACTACTTGAGGTCTTTATCATGAATATTTCATCCGAGCCTCTTAGTTATGGCGTCATAGGTTATCACGCCAGCGATCACCCACCCATTTTTCTACTATCGAAGCATATGAAGCCCTCGAACACTTCACAACACCCGTCTACTAAATCTTATAGACAGATAAATGCTTGCACTTTGGAAAGCTTTCGCTCTCATCTGTGTCTAACTGACTGGAGCCGAGTATTAGAGGCGGCTGAACCATACTAACCGTATAAAGAGTTCATAAACGTTTTTAAGGCGGCGTATGAACAATGTGTTCCACGTAAACTTGGACGCAACAGAATATTCCTCAACTGGACTCACTCGCACTCAGACTCACTAAACTTTTTCCCGATCGTACTCACCCGTGCTCAAACTCACCGAACTATTACCACCTCAGACTCAGACTCACGGCTACACCTTAGGCTGAGTGAGTCCACTCACGAGCCCGTTATCGTTTAATTAGGTTTTTACCACATGATGTAAAGCCTCTTTAACACTAATATCACGCGTATTCGGAGCTGTACTAGGCGCCCTTCGATCTCGTACCTTGAAATTTGAGTTATCGCCGGTTACAATCCAGAAAGGACATTATAATTGAAAGAGATGACTCAGACGACGTATTTTACAGCGAAAGCTGTTATGAGATCACAACAATGGCCGTCTTTGCGCCGTAGTTGTCCGCCGCCGCCGGTGTCCGGTGCCCCTATCACGAGAAATAAGGAAAAAACTAAATAAATAAAAAATATTACACCATCTCCCGCTAAAGGGAACCATGTGTAGATGTGAAGCAGAGGGCGCTAACGCTTACACTGGCGGCGGCGTTCACGCTGGCGCTCATCGCAGCGTTGAGCAGGAGAGAAAACTGGGGAGGCGCAAAGCAGGCAGTGATGGAGCAGTTTTTCCTACTGGAACATGCCAATCACTGCTAATGGGCAATGAGAGACAGAAGACTCCGACTGGACACAGAGACCCGCACTCCGCTTTTAGTTAACGCGCACGCTGCGAATTTTTATTGTTCAACAACGCACAGGAGAAATCTCCCACCGGCACCACCTTGGAGGTCAGGATCCAGTGCCATATATACGGGATGGCCAGTGAACGGTTGTGCAGCGCGAGCAGTCGGTTTTTAAATGCGAAGCATTTCTTAGCGAACTTCGGCGACTTTGAGCGTATCTATCTATCTATCTATCTATCTAGCCGCCTACGACTTTGTGCTCTCCTGGCCGTATCGTTAATGGGATTTATACCAAATTTGGTATGGCATAACATGACTGTATGACGAACATAAATGGCTGGTCATATCATGAAAATCATGAATAACTTTTCATGAAAAGTATGATTTACATGCCACGCTCATGGCGCGCTCGCGGCCGTTTCGTTAGCTTGATATACACCAAATTTGGGATTGAGTGACGTGACTGTATGACGAACATAAATGACAGGTGGTAATATGCAAATAATGACGTGCATGTCATGTACAACATGATTTACATGCCACGCTCATGGCGCGCTGACGGCCGTTTCGCTAGCTTGATATACACCAAATTTGGTATTGCGTGACGTGACTGTATGACGAACATAAATGCCAAGTGGTAATATGGAAATCATGACATGTCATGTGCAACATGACTTGCATGCCACGCTCATGACACTCTCGTGGCCGTTTCGCTAGCTTGATATACACCAAGTTTGGTATTGAGGAACGTGACTGTATGACTAGCATAAATGACAGGTGGTAATATGAAAATCATGACCTGCATGTCATATACAACATGATTTACATGCCACGCTCATGGCGCGCTGACAGCCGTTTCGCTAGCTTGATATACACCAAATTAGGTATTGACTGACGTGACTGTATGACGAACATAATTGCCAAGTGGTAATACGGAAATCGTGACATATCATGTGCAACATGACTTGCATGGCACGTTCATGACACTCTCGTGACCGTTTCGCTAGCTTGATATGCAACAAACTTCGTATTTAGGGACGTGACTGTATGACGGGCATAAAAGACGTTTTAATATGGAAACCATGACATGTCATGCGCAACATGACTTGCATGCCACACTCATGGTACTCCCGTGGTCGTTTCGCTAGCTTGATATACACCAAATATGGTATTCAGCGACGTGATTGTATGACAAGGATAAATGACAAGTGGTAATATGCAAATCATGACATGTCATGTGCAACATGACTTGCATGCCACGCTCATGACACTCTTGTGGCCGTTTCGCCAGCTTGATATACACCAAATTTTAAGGTGAAAGCCTTTAATGTCTGATGCTCGCGTCCGCCCGTCCGTCCATCCGTCCCTCCAGCCGTGCCCTGGCACAGTGCCAGGTGGGCGCCGGGGCGCGCAAACGGACGCCGGTCGCGTTGGACTCTACAGCGCTCGCGCTTTGCTTGCGTAACGTCGCATTGCCCAGCGTCTCTAATCATGCAAGGAGGGAAACGCGCCGCGTCACGTTTCATTCTGACCGACCCCGTCTCAGTGGGCACAGGCGTTCGAGGAACACACTTTGGAATTGACAAATTGTCCGTCAATTTAAACGCTGGAACGCGGATGGCGTCTGCACGATGCGCAGAGCGCGAGAATACGAACGCATGCGAAATGGAGGCAGATTGGTCGCGCGTCTCGCTGTGATTTGAGGTAAAAAATTAAGCGAACATAAGTGGCAGGTGGTAACATTTAAATCTTGGCATGCATGTCACCTACAATGCCACTTACATGCCACGCTCGTGGTGCGCTTGCGTCCAATTCGCAAGATTGATATACACCAAAATTTGTATTTCGCGACGTGACTGTTTGACGAACACAAATGACAGGTCCTATCATGTAAATAATGACCTGCATATTATGTACAGCATGATTTGCTCCTTGCTGGCTGCTTCGCATCACATCGATTCCCACGGTGCGTGGGATCTGCCGGTTTTTTTCAACCAAGAAACTCGCTAGCAGACGCTGCCTGCGTCGGCGTCGCGAGGCGAGAGAGGGAGGAGCGTAGGAGAGGAGAGAGAGGGGGTGACACGCATGCGCAGTGGGAGTGTGAACTCCGTGGGCAGGGATGCGTAGAGGTGAGAGGGGGGGAGCGTAGGAGAGGAGAGAGAGGGGGGGGACGCGCATGCGCAGGGGGAGTTAGACGCCGCGGGCAGGGATGGAGAGAGGGGGGAGTGTAAGAGGGGAGAGAGGAAGGGAGGCGCATGCGCAGTGTGTTGCCGCGGGGAGGGATGCCTAGAGGAGAGAGAGGGGGAGAGGAGGTTTTTTTATTTTTTTATTTTTTTTTAACTGTTTGCGCATGCGCAGTAAGGGTGGGCAGGCGGCACACCACCACCACCACCACCACCACCACCGGATTAAGCTTCGCCATAAGATGCTTCACATCTAAAATACCTTTGACAGCATGGGAATAGAACCCGGGCCCTCTGTGTGGCAGCCCAGCACTCTACCACTAAGCTACGCTGGTGCTTGAAACTGCGTCGGAAACTTACCCTATGCAGGCTTCACGTCGGGTAAGGAATCGCGTTAACATGTGTTGTTAAGCGCTTTAGAACACTAAAGCAACAACCAAGCGTCACAAAATGCGAATTGCGTAACGAGTGGGTCGTTCAATGCTCCAACCCATTACAAAATGGCATAATTCTTCACTGTCGTGAGCCATAGCATCAGCAAAGTGCGCATAATGCGTTACAAGTGCGTAGCGGGTACCGCGCTTTTCCGAAGAATGACGAATAATGGCGTAGTGGAGGCTTCCCCACTACACAAAAATTATGGTGATTCATGGCGTAGTGGGTACCATAGAAGTGTGTGTGTAGTAGTTGCTCGAAGACTGTTTACATAAGGCTCTAGAAAGGCCGCTCTTTCTGCTTTCGCTGTGACTGTGCTGCGCGTTCCGCGCAGGCCTGATTTTTTTATCAGCTTCCCGTGACATAGTTTGCCCCGTTCGTTACGCACGCCTCTGGTCAATGGAAATTGTGCCTGCGTTTGAACGCTCGGTTGTTTAAGCAAGCGTGATTAGACGTTACTATAAGCGTGAGCCGATTAAAGGCAGATATTGCCGCCGATGTGTAGTTAGGAGTAGGTATACACCAAAATTGACTTAAGGGTACAGAAATGTATGACAAACACGATTCACAGGTTAGCATATTAGTAAAGGCAGTTGCCCGTCTCTTAATAAATTAGCGTAGCATAGAGCCACGCCAGAGCTTGAAACTGCTTCAGAACAAGACATGCCCTGGCAACGTGAATTGTGGTTCTGTTGTTGCCTATCCGATTTTATGAGATGGAATGATTCAACATGGACGATTTATTACATGTAAAGTAACAAACATTACACGAATACTCCGGTAACTCAGCAAGCTGTAGTCAAGCGTTGCGCTATCTTGTAGCAATAGGGTAACAACCACGTCTGATGATATGCAGATCATCACACCGTAGCGTGATGTTCGATTTTATTAGACTGACGCATGCGCTGTAACATGGATGCCGAAGTTACGACGGGCCATAAGGTACCATTGAAGCCCAGTGTAGTCTACTAGTACCCAGTGTAGTCGATGTACCAGGCAATCCCAGGTACGTCGAGTAAATGTATGCACACTTAAAGGGGCCCTCCGACGCTTTTCAAGACCTCATTGTTTTACATGCTTTACTAGCGGATTACATAGACTGAAGGCTGAAGAGATTACTGCAGCAAAAACGGCAGCGATAGGAGCGCGCAGTCCGAAGTTATTGAGCCTAGAAAATTCAAAATACAATAAAATGGATGCCTACCCTCCACTCAATTTTCGCGGGGTCACCTGACCACGTTTCCCTCACCATCGTAGACGTATGACGGCGCTTCAATGAAATGAACTAAAAGCTTTCACGTACAAGAAGCTTGCATGCCATATTGTCCTTCATTTCCGGTTATTTACAAGATATTAATGACGTCGTATTGATGGTCATAAAGAATGTGGAGCTTGAAGACTGAACTGCATGTGTGAAACAAAGCACATCGCGAACGCCTCTAAAATATTTTGTAGTATTAGGGATCTTTCTCGTTGCGACGGCGTCCATATCAACCCTCTTACATTTTTTTTCACTTCACTTTCCATGAACAACGGTACCTGAAGCGTACCCGGTGCGTTTCCTCCAGCGCTGTGGCGTCTGGCGCATCATTTGACTGAGGCTTTCATTTTCAAGCTGAAAAAGTCGGAGAGCTTTAGTCTGTTCCGCTTCCAGTGAAAAAGCATGCTAAAAAAAAGAAATCAACAATAATCCCTACTTTGACGCAACGCCGCGATTACATCTAATGTTAGATTTATCCAATCACAGGCCTATGCCATCAGTCGTAATTTCGCCGCAATAGTTCTGGCGAGCGCCACTATGTCCTGATTCAGTCAGCAGCGATGTAGGCTCTTCAAAAAAAGTGTTGGAGGGCCCCTTTAATGTACACGAAGACGTTGAACCACGTCGTGGGGCTTGGGGCCAAGCAAAAGAAAACACGCTGAAAGGCGGCAACTCGTTGACTGCTTCGCATCAACACCGATTCCCACAAAGCGCGGGATCAGTCCGAAATTTTCATGATATTTGACGCCACATATGCCCTTCAGTATCATCGCATCATCGCATACGATCGGCGTCTTGTGAAACACGAACATCGGAAGGCGTGGCCGCAGCATTAACAACGGTATAGTCATACAATAGTCATACAGTCATACAATAGACATGCCCAATACAATAGACATGCCCAATACAACAGTCCAGTCACACAATAGACATGCCCGGCCATCCGGTTTGTTAGCACTGAGCCGAGTCCGATATTTTAGCTTCTGTTCTTGCTCTGCTATTTGAATTGAAGGAAATGAAAATATAGGAAAAAATAAACCTGAAATGACCAAAAGCGCTTGGCATGAACACGCCGGCCACCACTATGGCCAAATCACAACTAAAGAATACAAGCGAAAATGTCGCGCTATGGGGGGATCGCACAGCGCTGCCAAACCAAAAGTTCCCGCCAATTAATTGTGATGACTGGACTGCGCACAATGTTCCATTGCTAATGCTTTGGCCGCGCGCTCCACTGTGGGCGTTTCATTTTGATGCGGACAGTGCTCTTCGTTGCGATAAAACCGGCAGATCCCACGGACTGTGGGAATCGATGTAATGCGAAGCAGCCAGCAAGAAGGAAATCATGCTGTATATAATATGCATGTCATTATTTACATGCTAGGACCTGTCATTTGTGTTCATCATACAGTCACGTCACTCAATACAAATTTTGGTGTAAATCAAGCTAGTGAACTGGACGCAAGCGCACCATGAGCGTGACATGTAAATGGCATTGTAGATGACATGCATGCCAAGATTTTCATGTTACCACCTGCCGCTTATGTCCGCTTAATTTTTTACCTCGAATTGCAGCGAGACGCGAGACCAATCTGCCTCCGTTTCGCATGCGTTCGTATTCTCGCGCTTTGCGCATCGTGCAGACGCCATCCTCGTTCCACAGTTTAAATTGATGGACACTTTGTCAATTCCAAAGTGTGTTCCTCAAACGCCTGCGCTCACTGAGACGGGGTCGGTCAGGATGGAACGTGATGCACGTGTCTCCCTCCTTGCATGATTAGAGACGCCGGGCATAGCGACGCTACACAAGCAAAGCGCGAGCGCTGTAGAGTCCAACGCGACCGTCGTCCGTTTGCGCGCGCCGGCGCCTACCTGGAACCGTGAAAAGGCACGGCTGGAGCGACGGACGGACGGACAGACGAACGACCGGACGGACGGACGTGAGCATGAGACAAAGGCATTCGCCTTAAAACTTTGGTGTATATCAAGCTAGCGAAACAGCCAGAGAGTGTCATGAGCGTGGCATGCAAGCCATGTTGGAAATGACATGTCATGATTTTTATATTACTACTTGTCATTTATGCTCGTCATACAATCACATCGCTCAATACCAAATTTGGTGTATATCAAGCTAGCGAAGCGGCAACGGGAGTATCATGAGCATGGCATACAAGTCATGCTGCACATGACATATCATGATTTCCGTATTACCACTTGTCATTTATGCTCGTCACACAGTCACGTCACTCAATACCACATTTCGTGTATATCAAACTAGCGAAAAGGCCGCGAGCGTGCCATGAGTGTGGCATGCAAGGCATGTTGCACATGACATGTCATGATTTCCATATGACAACATGGCATTTATGTTCGTCATACAGTCACGTCACGCAATACCAAATTTGTTGTACATGAAGCTAGTGAAACGGCCGTCAGCGCACCATGAGCATGGCATGTAATTCATGTTGCACATGACATGTCATGATTTCCGTATGACCACTTGGCATTTATGTTGGTCATACAGTCACGTCACGCTATACCAAATTTAGTGTACATAAAGATAGCGGTACGGCCGTCAGAGCACCATGAGCATGGCATGTAATTCATGTTGTACATGACATGCAGGTCATGATTTTCATATTACCACCTGTCATTTGTGTTGTTCATGCAGAAATGTCTCATCGTACCAATTTTTATATATATCAAGTTAAGAAAACAGCCTCAGGGGCACTATGGCCATGGCGTGTAAATCGTACTTTACATGAGAAGTTATTCATGATTTTCATGATATGACCAGTCATTCATGTTTGTCATACAGTCATGTTATGTCACACCTATTTTGGTAGAAATCCCATCAACAATACGGCCAGGAGAGCACGAAGTCGTAGGCGGCTAGATAGAAACCTTCAAACTCGCCGAAGTTCGCCAAGAAATGCTTCGCATTTAAAACCGACATCGCATTAACATGAGTGCCGAAGTTACACCGGACCATGTGCAACCCTTGACACGTCGGTGTAGTCTACTAAGTTTACCCAAACTTATCGAACTTGCGGACTACTTCACATGAAATCGATTCCCACTGTGAGTGGGATCGGGCTGAATTTTCACAAGAAGTTTAAGCAAAGATTTCGTTGGTCTTCCTTAATTCTTTTTCATGTTAGAGGTTGCCTTTATAAAGGCAAAACACTAACTAAATACTAGGACTCGACCAGGACGAATGAACTGCCGACGGAACCAAAGCAACGAGGGCACACCTAGCTAAAGTAAACCTCATAAGCCACCGTACACGATCTGGTTTAATTACAGCATTCAGCTGCGTATTCAAACAGTTTTGCCGGTAAGCTACAAAATAAAATTTACCGCAAATTGTAAAACGAGTTTACTTTTTATCCTTAATGCAAACGTCAACAATATATAAAAAGAAGAGAGAGAAATCTTTGTTTATAGGCAGAGAATTCAGCCGGCGTCTACAAATCACTCACTTTCTACTCTGCTTGCAGAATATGTAAACACAGGAAGAAGAGGCGCCCAAAAAATATACTTTAATACAATCTTAAAATAGATTATAAATAAAAAAGTTGCGCGGCTTGAATTAGTGGCGCAATGTTGGAAGCAAAAGCGGAGCATGTGTTCTACCTAGCTTCTTGTGAGCTATTGCTAGTTATGCGAAGCTTTTGCTAAAGAGGCTCAGTTTTTTTCCTGGATGAAAAATAGCGCTAAGTTCGTAGTGCCCAAGTGCAAAAGGATGAAATATCACTATACCACTGCACGCTATGCCTGCACAATTCGTATAAGAAACAAAAAAAAGTTGTCGGTGATAAGACTGCAGGTGAGAATGGATTCGAAGGACGAAAACGTTGTACGCAGCACGAATTTCAGGAAATACCTCTTTCGTCGTCTTGTTATTCATGCCAATGTTCTCAATGTTGCACCAGACTCAGTCTAACTACATGCGTTTCTTATTCCTCAAGTTATTACAAAGGAAAACGTGATTTATTCGGCGTTTGTTCATTTAGAACTGCAGAACACTTAATATTATCTAGTGTTTTACGCGCCAGAATCTTGATATGATTATGAAGGACGCCGAAGTGAAAACGCTGGAAATTTTGACCGTCTGGTGTTCTGTAACGTGCATCGACATCGCACTTTCAGCATATCTGTGTATCTATCTATCTATCAAGCCGCCTACGACTTTGTGTTCTCAAGACCGTATTGTTAATGCGATTTGTACCAATATTGGTACGGCATAACATTACATGTATTACAAACATGGATGACTGGTCATGTCATGAAAATAATTACTAACTTGTCATGAACGGTATGGTTTACATGCCGTGGCCGTGGTGCTCCAGCGGCCGTTTCCTTAGCTTGATATATATAAAATGGTATGAAGAGACATTTCTGCATGACGAACCTAAATGACGAGTGATAATATGAAAATCATGCCATGTCATGTGCAACATGAGTTGCATTCGACGCTCATGGCACGCTCTTGGACGTTTCGCTAGCTTGATATACAGCAAATTTTGTACTGCGTGACGTGACTGCATGACGAGAATTAATGACAAGTGGTAATATGGAAATCATGATATCTTATGTCAAGATGACTTGCATGCCACGCTCATGGCATGCTCGCGGCCGTTTCGCCAGTTTGATAAACACCAAATTTGGTATTGCGTGACGTGACTGTATGACGAACATAAATGACAAGTGGTAATATGGAAATCATGACATGTCATGTGCAACATGACTTGCATGCCGCGCTCATGGTGCACTTGCAACCATTTCGCTAGCTTCATATACACCAAAACTGGTACTGCGCCAAGTGACTGTATGAAGAACATGAATGGCAGGCGGTAACATGGCAATGATTACATGCGTTACATGTTCATTGCACTATGACAGGGAACACGCGAGCTCGTGGCCGGTGTTCCGCGCGGCGCTAAATGGTGGCGAGATTTGTAAATGTGGCGCATGTGCATAGAATTGTAAGGCGGCGCACTCAGGATCATCTGCTACTTTTCCGTCTGTGCACATGAAAGCGTTGGAAAGCGCTTCCGTATTTTTTCGATGCAACTTATTTAGCTGTCACTCTACCTGCTGCTCTTCGGATTGCCAGGAAGCACGAAAAATGTATGGTACAGTTTTTCGCAAGCTCTCACAGTTAAGTACGTCATATTTTAGATGTGAAGCATCTTATGGCGAAGCCTAATCCGGTGGTGGTGGTGGTGGTGTACGGCGTGGCCTCCTTACTGCGCATGCGCAAACCCTTTCAAAAAAAAATAAAAATAAAAAGAACATCCTCTCCCCCTCTCTCTCCTCTAGGCATCCCTCCCCGCGGCACCACACCCTCACTGCGCATGCGCCTCCCCTCCTCTCTCCCCTCCTATGCTCCCCCCTCTCTCCTCTAGGCATCCCTGCCCGCGCTCCCCACTGCGCATGCGCGTCCCCCCCCTCTCTCACCTCTCCTACGCTCCCCCCCTCTCTCTCCTCTAGGCATCCCTGCCCACAGCGTCCACAATCCACTGCGCATGCGCGTCCCCCCCTCTCTCTCTCCTCTCCTACGCCCCCCCCCTCTCTCGCCTCGCGACGCAGGGCAGCGTCTGCTAGCGAGTTTCTTGGTTGAAAAAAACCGGCAGATCCCACGCACTGTGGGAATCGATACAACGCGAAGCAGCCAGCAAGGAGCAAATCATGCATGTCCTTATTTTACATGTTAGGATCTGTCAGTTATGTTCGTCATGCAGTCACGTCGCGCAATACCAATTTTGGTGTATATCTAGCTAGCGAACTGGACGCAAGCGCACCATCAGCGTGGCATGTAAATGGCGTTGTAGATGACATGGATGCCAAGATTTTCATGTCACCACCTGCCACTTATGTTCGCTTAATTTTTTACCTCGAATCGCAGCGAGACGCCAGACCAATCTGCCTCAGTTTCGCATGCGTTCGTATTCTCGCGCTCTGCGCATCGTGCAGACGCCATCCGAGTTATAGCGTTTAAATTGACGGACACTTTGTGGATTCCAAAGTGTGTTCCTCGAACGCCTGTGCCCACTGAGACGGGGTGGGTAAGAATGGAAGGTGATGCGCGCGTCTCCTTCCTTGCATGATTAGAGACGCTGGGCCCAGCGACGCTACGCAAGCAAAGCGCGAGCGGTGTAGAGTCCAACGCGACCGGCGTCCGTTTGCGCGCCCCGGCGCCCACCTGGCACTGTGGTGCCGCGCACGGCTGGAGGGACGGACGCACGACCAGATGGACGTCCGACCGCCCGACCGTCATGCTCACGTCCGACCGAACGGACGGACGTGAGCATGATCGAGACATTAAAGGCTGCCGCCTTAAAACTTTAGTGCATATAAAGCTGGCGAAACGACCACGAGAGTGTCATGAGCGTGGCATGGAAGTCGTGTTGCACATGACATGTCATGATTTGCATATTACCACTTGTCATTTATGCTCTTCATCACGTCCCTGAATACCAAATTTGGTGTATATCAAGCTAGCGAAATGGCCCCGAGACTGTCATGAGCATGGCATGGAAGTCATGTTGCACATGACATGTCATGATTTGCATATTACCACTTGTAATTTATGCTCGTCATACAGTCACGTCCCTCAATACCAAATTTGGTTTAAATCGAGCTAGCGAAACGACCCCGAGACTGTCATGAGCATGGCATGGAAGTCATGTTGCACATGACATGTCATGATTTCCACATTACCACTTGTCATTTATGCTCTTCATACAGTCACGTCCCTCAATACCAAATTTGGTGTATATCAAGCTAGCGAAATGGCCCCGAGGCTGTCATGAGCATGGCATACAAGTCATGTTGCCCAAGACATGTCATGATTTCCATATTACCACTTGTCATTTATGTTCGTCATACAGTCACCTCACGCAATACCAAATTTGGTGTATATCAAGCGAGCGAAAGGGCCGTCAGCGCGTCATTAGCGTGGCATGTAAATCATGTTGTACATGACATGCAGGTCATGATTTTCATATTACCAACTGTCATTTATGTTGGTCATGCAGAAATGTCCCATCGTACCAATATTTGGATATATCAAATTAAGAAAAAAACCGGCAGATCCCACGCACTGTTGGAATCGATGTAATGCGAAGCAGCCAGGAAGGAGGAGATCATGTTTTACATAATTTGCATATCATGTTTTACATGTTAGGACCTATCATTTATGTTCGTCATACATTTACGTCGCGCAATACCAATTATGGTGTATATCCAGCTAGCGAACTAGACGCAAGCGCACCATGAGCGTGACATGTAAATGACGTTGTAGATGACATCCATGCCAAGATTTTCATGTTACCACCTGCCAATTATGTTCATTACACAGTCATGACACTCAATACCAAATATGGTGTATATCAAGCTAACGAAATGGCCGCGAGCGCGCCATGAGCGTGGAATGCAAGTCATGTCGCTCATGACATGTCATGATTTCCATATTACCACTTGTCATTTATGTTCTTCATACAGTCATGTCACTCAATACCAAATTTGGTGTACCTCAAGCTAACGAAACGGCCGCGAGCGCTTCATGAGCGTGGCATGCAAGTCATGTCGCACATGAGAAGTCATGGTTTTCATATTACCACTAGTCATTTATGTTCGTCATACAGTCACGTCACTCAATACCAAATTTGGTGTATCTCAAGCCGACGAAACGGCCGCGAGCACGCCATGAGCGTGGCACGCAAGTCATGTCGCACATTACAAGTCATGATTTCCATATTACCAGTTGTCATTTATGTTCGTCATACAGTCGTGTCACTCAATAACAAATTTGGTGTATATCAAGCTAACGAAACGGCCGCAAGCGGGCCATGAGCGTGGCATGCAAATCAAATCATGTTGTTCATGACATGCACGTCATTTTTTGCATATTACCACCTGTCATTTATGTTCGTCATACAGTCACGTCACTCAATCCCAAATTTGGTGTATATCAAGCTAACGAAACGGCCGCAAGGGCGCCATGAGCGTGGCATGTAAATCATACTTTTCATGACAAGTTAGTGATGACTTTCATGATATGACCAGCCATTTATTTTCGTCATACGGTCATGGTATGCCATACCAAATTTGGTATAAATCTCTTTAACGATACGGCCAGGAGAGCACAAAGTCGTAGGCGGCTAGATAGATAGATAGATAGATAGATAGATAGATAGATAGATAGATAGATAGATAGATAGATAGATAGATAGATAGATAGATAGATAGATAGATAGATAGATAGATAGATAGATAGATAGATAGATAGATAGATACGCCTCAAACTCGCCGAAGTTCGCTAAGAAATGCTTCGCATTTAAAACGCCTCAGGAGCACTATGGCCATGGGGTGTAAATCATGCTTTTAATGACAAGTTATTCATGATTTTTATGATATGACCAGTCATTGATGTTTGTCATACAGTCATGTTATGCCATACCAATTTTGGTGTAAATCCGATTAAGGATATGGCCAAGAGAGCACAAAGTCGTAGGCGGCTAGATAGATAGATAGATAGATAGATAGATAGATAGATAGATAGATAGATAGATAGATAGATAGATAGATAGATAGATAGATAGATAGATAGATAGATAGATAGATAGATAGATAGATACGCTCAATGTCGCCGAAGTTCGCTAAGAAATGCTTCGCATTAAAAAACCGACTGCTCGCGCTGCACAACCGTTCACTGGTCATCCCGTATATATGGCAATGGATCTTGACCTCCAAGGTGGTGCCGGTGGGAGATTTCTCCTGTTCGTTGTTGAACAATAAAAATTCGCAGCGTGCGCGTTAACTAAAAGCGCACTGCGGGTCTCTGTGTCCAGTCGGAGACTTCTGTCTCTCATTGCCCATTAGCAGCGATTGGCATGTTCCAGTAGGAAACACCGCTCCATCACTCTGTGCTTTGCGCCTCCTCAGTTTTCTCTCCTGCGCAACGCTGCGATAGCGCCAGCGTCAACGCCACCGCCAGTGTAAGCGTTAGCGCCCGCTGCTTCACATCTACACATGGTTCCCTTTAGCGGGAGATGGTGCAATTTTTTCACGTACTGCTCGCAGGAACTGGCCACTTTTGACAACAGATAATGCTATTGAAATTGGATGCAGTGAACATTCTAAGCTCGCCCTTGTGGCCATGAAATATCGGCATAATAGAGAAACGGAAGACCAGTTGGTATCAGTTGAATTAGAGTGCGAAAACTCAAAACGGAAAGGGCCATGGCTCGCTAGCACACGCCAAGCGGATGGGCAACGTAGCAGACGACGCGGGGCACGCACCGCCTTGATGAACCGATACGTATGCGCCGCATTTTCAAATCTCGCTAGCAGTTAGCGCTCCGCTAACCGCCGGCCACGCGCTCGCTTGTTCCCTACAACAGTGGGCCATACTGTACATCATGATTTACATGTCCCACTCGCGGTGCACTCGCAGCCGTTTCGGTAGCTTGATATGCACCAAAATTCGTATTGCGTGACGTCACTGTATGACGAACATAAATGACAGGGCCTAACATGTAAATCATAACATGTATGTTATGAACAGCCTGATTCTCTCCGTGCTGGCTGCTTCACAATACATCGATTTCCACAATGCCTGAGATCTGGCGGTTTTTTCTTCTGATCTATTTTCCTTTGTGCCTTTTTATACAGGGTGTTCAAAATTAAGCTTGTAAGGACGAAACTCGAAACCAGCACTCGGGCGCACGCGCGCGCTTTATCGGCAAATAGAAGGAAGGCGAAGTGGAGAATTAGAACAGCCGGCCTCGAGTACGGGCGTTGTCTCTGTTCTTTCTTCTTCTTTACAATAGCGCAGTCGACAGCATGACGAAGTCATACGTCCCGGCTTCCTCGTCCATGGCTCCCATCAACGTGCAGCCGCGGTAAGCGCAGCTTGAGGATGGCGTTCAGGCCTCCTCGGCACCTGCTCACCTGCCGCCACTGCCACCACCGCTCGCGGACGGCGTCTAGGCCTCCTCGGTGGCTGTACTACACCACTGCACCCGTACCTGTTCACGACAAGTGACGCCGTCCAGGCGTCCTTAGCCATGAATCCCAGCGCCGTGAGCACCGGGACCACCGCGTACTACGCGAACTACGCCCATGGTTCACCGGGCGCCTCATTCGACAACGGCGCGGACATGTTACGTGTCCTAACGGCACTATCTTGCCATCTTGACCACCTGTCGTCGTGGAACTTCGGGCTTTCGCCTGCCGCTTTACCATCGTCGGCTGTTTGGGCAGTGCCGGTGTTCCGCGGCTTTCAGGACAACTTCTTCGACTGGATTTCCACCATCAACTCGCTCGGCACCATCCATGCCTGGCCAGAAAATCACAAACGGCTGGTGGCAATCGACCGCCTTCGAGATGCCGCAAAGGCGTGGCATGCCTACGAAGGGATCACACAGCGATCTTGGGCAGAATGGTGTATGAGACTCACAAGTGTTTTTCGCCCACTTTTTTATACTTGCGACTCCCTTGATGCCGACCAAGTTTCTACCACGCATGAAAGCTGCGAGTACCACAACTTCGATGGTGCAGCTCAAGGGACCACGAGTCTGCCCTCCATTGGCGATCGAGCTCACGTGGCGCACCCCTTGATGGCCCATCGGTGCCGTTGAGCCCCACGAAAGAGACCTTATCTGGCTTCTCTACAAAAGACGCCGGAAGCATGTGCTGCACTCCATTGCTGGTCTCCGCCTCTGCGGCGGTATACGACGCCGCAACAGCACTGAGAGAGGCCGAGATCAGTCCTTGTCCAGCGCAGTTGGAGGAGCTGGCCCCAGATTCACCCTCGCTAGGGCCCACACAGACACCAGCTCCTCTCGTGCTTGACGCGCCGACAGTGAAGGCGCGAGGAGAGTCCAAGGCAGCCATCGCTGAGCTCGATGCTGAATTTCATGAAGGGGACAACCTCGGCTCTGGACATACCCGCAGCAGCCACCACAACGAGAGCAACGCAGAAGGCCGCGGAGCAGACAACAACACCAGCCGCGAGCAGGGTTTTCCGCCAACGATCCCGAATTCTGCGACGTTGCCAGAGACCACGACCACCTTCGCGCAGGTGCCAGCACCTCTCGTGCCCGGCCCGGCTTTCGCGGAGGTACCGGAAGAGCCCATTGCACACACCAGTGTGCTCGCCGACCCACCGGAGCCGCTTCTGCTGCTTAAATGGCATTCCTTGACCGGATGCGCACCCGATCACCTCCGGTCGAGCGGCAAGGTTCTCGGAACAAGTATAAGAAAGTTGCCCTGTCCCCCATCCCAGAGACTTTTGACGTGCCATCTTCTATCCCAAAGAACCCAGAGCTAGAACGCCCAGCCAAGGCACACGGTGTGCCTTCTCGGATGCTGTTACGGCAACCTTCAGGCGTGCAACGTCCGCTTCTGAATCCGCGACACCGCCGAAGCTCGCTGCCAGCTGTATGTTTGGCAGCCGCCCACAAAAAGTCCCTGCGTCACCGACACCGACCTCGGCGATGCAGCCAGTCTCGACGTCCAGATGTTCGGGCAGATTTCCGACCACAGCGATGCAGCCAGTGTCGCCCCCCAGAATGTTCAGCAGCTCGGCAGGACAAGTCGCGGTGTACACCAGATCGACCACCGCGGAACAGTCAATGCGGACCGCCTGAGACAATTTTGCTAACGATGGCGTTTCAGGGTCCAGGGTCTGTGGGCCTTCGACGACCAACGCTAAGCAGCCAGTGTCGTCCGCCCGAGAACATTTCGGCAGCTTCCCATGCAATGTCGCAGCATGGCCGAATGTAAGGACGAAATTCGAAACCAGCACTCAGGCGCACACGCGCGCTATATCAGCAAAGAGAACAAAGACGAAGTGGAGAATAAGAACAGCCGGCCTGGAGTACGGGCGTTGTCTCTGTTCTCTCTTCTTCTTTACAAGCATTATGGTTTTCTTAATATTCAGCTCTTGGAGGCTCGCTAAAAGCACCTTTGCAAATAAGTTATGTATTGAGGGGAACCCAAGGTGAAACAATATCTATCGCTGACAGCAGTGCAATTAACTAAGATTGAATAATCAACTTTTCACTGAGAGCAAAAAAGCGGGCATGTTTGTAAAGAAAAGCTAGAGGCAGTCGACCTCCTACATAATTACACTTGGAAGAATTCTTCTCGCATGCCTGTGCTCCGACATATCCCGCTAAAAATTTAATCGCGGTTTGCGAGATTATGCATTGATCACTGGCGATAGGTCACTGATCACTGGCGATATTGATCACTGGCGATAGGCTCCTCCCCGATGGGCCGTGGCAGTCGCGTGTGGCGTTTAATCTGATAACGGGTCGAAGGCATAGCAAAGATGATAACTTTTGCTACCGGCTGGCGATGGCAAGCAATGACTGCTCGTCATATCAAGGAGGAACATTGCGCCGATCAGCTCCGCGTTGCATGCGTAATCTTGCAAACTGTGCTAAAACTTTGCAGTGGGATATCTCGGGGACACAGACGTGATAGAAGAATTCTGCCAAGTGTAACTGTGTAGAAACGCGACGGCCTCCAACTTTTCAACACAAAAATGCCCGCTTGCTGCCACCAGTTAAAAGCTAATTATTCAATCTTAGTTATTTGGGCGGCTGACAGCGATTGTTATTGTCTGACAATGTGTCCACCTCAATACATAACTTATCTGCAAAGGTGCTTTTCACGTGCCTCCCAGCGGTGAATATTGACAAATGCAAGAAAGTCACAGTTTCGCCACAAGGCGAAGCAATGAATGGGATAGCAACAAATTGGAATGTCAAGCGACGAATGGCAAGCAGGTCGAGACGTGCAGAGCGCTGCTCACGCACACATGACGCACGAAAACAATACGCACAGGACGAGAGCTAACGCGCTGCTAAAACAAAAAAGTCACAGTTTCACCGCAAGGGTGAAGCAATGAATGCCATAGCAACACATTGTAATGTTATACGAAGTGAGGCTAGCAGCTAACTCTTTTGGATCCGATCTCACGCAACTCTAGAAAACGCTTGTTTAAGAAAATACGGCCGCTCCAGGGACACTCTGCTCACCACATTCTATTCGCGTTGAGAGTGCAGCACGTAGAAGTGTATACCGGCCCCCCGCTGTCGGCCGCCGAGAAGGGGGAGATAACGCTCGCGCCCGCGACGACCGCGCTCGTAAAATCGAAGGTCGCTCGAGGGACCCCCCCCCCTCGCGTCTTTTCACGCTCACGAATGACGGGCGCGGCAGTTAAACAGTTGGGGGGATCTTATCGCATGCGCCTCGGAGCGACGGAGACCGGCCGGCTCTGTGATCGCCGCTTCAGCCGCGTTCATCGCTCCCGCTCGCCCGCTATTACCCGCTGGTGGAACGTACGATGCGCTGGGGGCTCTTATCAATTTGGACTTCATACGCGACAACGCGACATGACGGCGATGGCAACGGCGACGGCGAAAACCCGTCGAGACTGTCCATATAATTGCTATCGCAATAAAACGACGCACGAAACGTATTCACAGGTACCGACGAGCGCAAACTAACAAGTGTCACAGTTGTTACTTCGCTGCGTTTGAAAAGCGTGCTCTTTTCGCAAACGGGGGGACTGCAGCGAGCGATGTGACCTTCGCGCGCCCGGTAACTACAACGCTATCGTTCCTGCAAAAGCCCCATTCTCCGCCACCGCGAGATAAGCGCGCGCGCGCACGGGCATCTACCCCCCCCCTTTCGGCCAAAGTGCGCGCCGGAGAGCTAGGAGCGCCTAAGAGCCCGCGTCGTGACGAACGGGGCACCCAGCTAAGCCCCTGCGAGTGCGGTGTTTGCGCCATTTCGCTGGTAATACTGAAAACACGCTGAAAACTCGCTGTATATAAATAGCTCGCCATTTGAACGTTGAAGGACGTTCGCCTTCGTGGCTCAGCGGTTAGCGCCGCGCGCTGCAGAGCGAGAGGTCCCTGGTTCGATTACGCTCGTCGGAAACATTTTTCTGAATTATATTTCTTTGAGATTTTTAAATATATATTGATACATATATATTATACGGGACATGACGGCGACGGCGACGCCAACGCCGAAGGCGAAAACCAGCCGAGAGTGTCCATATAATTGCTGTCGCAATAAAAACTTGACTTTGAACACCGAGCATTATATATATATATATATATATATATATATATATATATATATATATATATATATATATCCGGGACATGACGGCGGTGGTGGCGGCGACGGTACAAAGCAGCCGAGAATGTCCATATAATTGCTATCGCAATAAAAGCTGGCGGAATATTAAGTCGAGAACAGCTGTATACATATAAGAACAAAAGGCTCTCTTCTCTCTTGCGCGTGCGAATAATTACGCCGGTTACGCCAGTGTTGTGTTCTATGGCCTTAAGGATTCTCTGCACAATAGTTGTAACGGACGCCATTCCTGCGGAAGCACCGTATGAATTATATCCCGGTAATTTAGGCAGTACCCCGTTTCCTGCAGGGTGATGATGTCCGGGGTCTCCTTGCTGCTTATGGATATCTGTAGGTTAGCCCTTTCCGGCGATAACCTGACAGTTCTATTGACATATGATGTGTATATTGCGGGGAGCCATGTTTATTTATTGGTTTCGGTCACTATGGGTCTCTTATACGGTTTTGTTGTCGGTTGTCGGTTTTACCGGGGCCCACTGCTCGAGCCTTCGAGTCTTTTTGCCGGCTCTCTACACAAAACCTCTAAATAACGTCTCGAATGCCCACAAAGGCTATAGATATCTTTATCTACGAGAAGGCCTAAAAGAGACATTTTTTTTTCAAAATACAGTGAAACGTCAGTGATATAAACACAGCTTATACGAATTTCGGGGTGATACGAATTTTTCTTTGGTACCGGCCAAGGCCCATTGGCCTGCAATGTAATGGAGTACGGTTGTTGCGAACCGATTGTCATCCCGCGATGTTTCCTACGAACGTACGCTACCACCCAGGTACGATGAGAATCACGGTGTAAGATTCACGGTGTAAGAATACGTTCCTTACGGTCACAATAAACCTTCAGAGACGCTTCACGGCCTCCGAGATTGTGTGTGCGAATCTTTGAGGCTCTAATGTGCCTCCGTGTGCCTTGGCGTATATATTAAAAAGGGCATTCGCGCCATGCTTTTTTTTAACGCGTCGACGTGGGCTGCCGTCGTTGTACTGTGTTTACACGTGCCTGCCTGGTGCATCAGACATCCTATGAAAAGTGGACGAGGACCGAAAGAAGGCAAGGACGGACTCGGCGAAGGAGTCGGGCCTCACAAAGTCAACACGCGCGACTACTGAGGTCGCACTTGTGCGGGCATGGCCTTAAATTTCCTACAAAAAATATCCCCAACACCTCCACGATAACTAAATCATAACATAGGATCGTGGTTCTGACATTTTGTGGCATCGGGCGAACAACTCTGGGCCGTCCCGCAGGGCCACGGAGCGGCCGACAGGCTTGGCCAGGCGGTCCCGATGTGGGAGTCGCCCGCTGCGCACTAAATGGCGTCTTGCCGGACAAGAATAAAGTTGCTCATCCATTCATCCATCGATCTACATCGCGTCACAGCGCTTCTTCCATTACTTTCGCCGCAGTGCTCCGGTGTCATGCGAAAAAGCATACTAAAATTTGGAAGGAGCTACTGCTGTCGCGGGTCCCTAGGCACCTGGTTCATTAAGTAAACACACGCGTACGAGCCATATATTTACGAGTGCTGGTATGATTGCCGACATCTAAAAACTTAACTGACAATCATTCAGAGTTATTCCTGACGTTGCTGCGGCCCTGAAAAAAAAATTAGTATGTACGCCAGCTTCCTTTTGTCGCATGCTAATTTTCCATGCTTTCTGGTGATACGAATTTCGGATGATACGAATATTTTGGTGGTTCCGTGAGATTCGTATCACCGAGGTTTCACTGTATAACATTTGATCCTCATATGTGCTTTCATAATGTTCTTTGGCATCTTCAACAATTACGGCACAGCCAGAGTCTGTGGAGAACCCATCGCCGCCTCCACTGTGTCGGCAACCGGAAGACTGCTTCTGTGCTAAATTTTCCCAACTATGTCGAACTCACCGACTGCTTCCCATGAAATCGCTTCCCACTGTCTATAGCATGCATCTCCGCAATTTTCACAAGGTCTCAAAAAAAGAATTGCTTGCTTTTCCCTTGTACTTCTTCGCACACGGTGCCTTTGAAAAGGCATAATACTGAACAACTAACAATACACGGGGTGTGCACTGTCAATGGAGCCAAGTAAATAAGGCCACAGCTATATTAACCCATTAGGGACCGCTGTACTTTAAAAAGTACACTTCCTTTTTCGGGCATAGAAAATACAAAACAGAATATTCTGATCTTGATTATTACAATTTCTGATGCTAAAGGTTGCAGCTAGAAAATCCTAATTTTGAATATTGACTCGGTTATGTTTTTTTCTGTTTTATGAGTCGTCAAACTTTAGGAAAATCAGAGCCTGTTAAACGCACGTGGTCAGTACTACTTTTTCTAAATTATTTGAACTTTTACAGTTTATATGTTGAAAAAAGGACTGCTTCTGCTTCAGGAAGAGCAATTCAATTCCTGCCAAGCGCTAGAAGCCTATAGAGTGCGTAGTTTTGCTGTGAGGAGTAATCAAATGTTGCTGTACTTTATTTAGTACACTGGGACTTCGTGGGAGCATACATGTAACTCTTGTTGTGCGTTGCATCATAGATGCAACGGGCTTTTTTAGTTACGAATGCCATTTTTCGGTTATCTCAGACTTGTGAAGCTGCGGAAGACGTTGCCGTGAATATACGAGAGCCTCTTGATGTTTTAATTGGTGGTTCTGACCCTAACCTGGCAACTTAGGAGGAGGAGGGCAATGACGACGGTTCGAATGGATTCTCTATGCTAACGATAAAAAAAACATGGTACGAAAGGAACGTAGGTAATATAACTTCTGTTTTGGCTCAGGAAAGCAGCTTTGTTTCGAAAATGGCAAATACAACAGCATAATTGCTATGCTGACGAAAGACTACACAGTTGAGTCACTATGCTCTGTATCGTGGTGGCCATTCACTGAAAAGAAAAAAAAACGTAGTGCCACTGTCCTCCTTCTTCATTCGCAGTAACAACGCCATGAGGGGGGTTTGAGCTCTATGATCAAGCTGCGAATGACTAGAGAATTTTCATCCCTGAGAAAAAGTGGCACCAGCCCCTATTTACCCAGATGATCGAAATAGCCGCAGACAACGCATAAAGGGTCTGCTACCACATTTTAGGTTTTAGCATACCCTCTACGCGTTGACTAGTGTCCTTAAGTCGCATAACGGCAAAACACTGACTGCGCCTTGTTGTACCCAAGAGAAGTATCAAAGCTTTCCAGATTCCATTGTGCTTGCTATTACCCTCTATCTATACGGACATTTTCACGAGAAGCCGGCAAAACAGTTGAATTCTGCCAAAATACATCCAAATGATGTGGCGAAAAGCGTGACGTTACGCTTTCCCTAAAGCACTGGTCCTTGATTAAGTTGCATGGGCCAGAATAACTTTGTTATTCGTTTCGCAAGGGCCCAGCGTACTCGCCATTCTTGCATCAAGTCACCTTGCCCGTTGCTATCTCGAAGGCCCAGCGTACTTTTTATAGTACAGTATCATAACTCCTGAAGAAACACACGTAACTCTATGAAAATTTGCACGTGTGGTTATCTGTTGTGGTTAATTAAATAAGCGAAATATCAATAAAATCGGACCAGTAGTTCTTTCGTGGTCCTTAATGGGTTAAATAAAGCTCAAGAGCATCCTTGTGCGATCGGGTTTTACTTTAGAGCTTAGCTGCCTATCCAAATGGCTTTACCTGTAATCTACGCAGTAAAAATTACCGCTAAGAAAGAAAACAAGTATAGTTTGTATCCTTTAAACAATCGTCTACAAGGCCAAGAGAGAAAGAGTTGTAGAACTCTTGATTGAAAGCCAGAGAATTCAGCCGGCGTATACAAATCACTCTCTTACTGCTCTACTTGAAGAAGGATGCAAAGACAGGAAGGGGAGGCGAAAAAAAACTCACAGTTTAAACGCAAGGGTGAAGCAACGAATGCGATAGCAACAAATTGTTATGTTATCCGAAGTGTGGCTGGCAGCTAACTCTTTTGGATCCGATCTCACGCAACTCTAGAAAACGCTGCTTTAAGAGCATACGGCCGCTCCAGGGACACTGCTCACCACATTCTCTTCGCGTTGAGAGCGCAGCACGTAGAAGGGTACACCGGCCCGCCGCTGTCGGCCGCCGAGAAGGGGAGATAACGCGCGCGCCCGCGACGACCGCGCTCGTAAAATCGAAGGTCGTTCGAGGGACCCCCCCCCTCCCGTCTTTTCACGCTCACGAACGACGGGCGGGGCCGGTTATATATATACATATACGGGGGATGACGGCGGCGGACGAAGACGCCGGCGACGCCCACGGCCAAAATCCAGCCGAGAGTGTCCATGTAATTGCTATCGCAATAAAATTACAGAAAATCTTAAAATATGACAACAAAAAATAAATAATAAATATGGGCAGCTTGCACTAGTGGCACAAGACTGGATCCAACACTGGAGAGCTGGTGTCTGACCGAGCTTCTAGCTTTTGTTAGTAATGCCAAGCTTTTGCTTAAGAGGCTAAATTTTTGCAAGGAACAATAAATATCGCTAGGCTTGGCTATTCGTCTCTTGTTTCGGTCACTTCCCCACACTACACGCCTGTTACATGCTTTTGGCGGGAACATGTCACGTGAGTAGCTATTACGAAATCTTGTGATTTTAGTCGTGTGACAAGTTGTAAGGAGTAGTTACGTACGTTACGTTCTGCGATTTCCTTCACTTGACTAGATGTTAGGTAATTCAAGCCACATTACTAGTTTTTACGGATGTTACGTGATTTTAGACACGTGACCACTTACGCGATGTCACGCTATTATTAGTCAAGTGACTTGCTGTTACGTTGTGAATGGCATTTGCACAAAAAACAGAGACACGAATGGGAGAAACCACGAGACAAGCGCATACTGACAACAGAAAGTTTATTGTCAGAAATACACAGATATCTAGAAAATGCGATGGCACATGGTTAAGATTACAGGTTGGCGATTAGATAGTCAATCTCCTGTTTATGCAAGTTCACCGACGCCCTTTAAACACACATGTCTTCGGACTTGTGAATGTAGAAGGCCTCAATAATCTCTCGCGCGTTCCTTTCTCTGAGACTCGACCACATTTTGGTTTCATTCAGTAAAGGATGACATTTACAATCTCTGCAATGTAGGCAGAGATTAGGCGGAGATTAGGCAACAATCTCTTGATTGTTGAGGGCTTCTACATTTAGAAGTCCGATGACGTGTGTGGCAAGGCCATCGGTGAACTTGCATAAAATCGAAATTGACTGTCTATCGTGCAACACACATATTAGCAATATTTGTTCCTCCGCTTTCCGTAAACTTTGCTTCCTATAACAGAAACTTAGAAATTCAACTGCCAGTATTGAATTACTTAGTTATATGACTTTCATTAGACCCAAATTAGAGTGTGCTTGTATTACATGGGACCCATACACTAAACACAACATTAAAATAATGGAGAGAATCCAAAGAAAAGCTGTTCACTATTTACTCTAACTTCAAGCGCACCGATTCCCCCACACAACTCATTATAAAAAATGACATTCCGCTCCTCGAAACACGTCGGCAGATGCTTCTCCTCAACTTTCTACAATAATTATTTAGTCATCAATTATCCATTGACCCCGCGTTATATGTACCCCCCCCCTGTCCACAAGGCGTACACGTTATGATCAGGCACATGCATTAACCCCTCATTTCGCTAGGACAGATACAAATATTCCTTCTTCCCTACACTCTAAGAAATCATCGAGTAAAAAGGGTGCCTTTTTGTCCCACCACAATAATCGTCATCCGGCTTGCTTGCGCTTCCTTTCTTGAAAACTCGGCGCTGGCCACTTTCCTATCAAGAATCCTATGTCACGCTGATAACGCGCATGTCGTTCGTGACCAGAAACTGCCGGGCGCGCGGCGATAATGCAAGGAAAGGAACGCAAGATAGATGACGATTATTGTTGTGGGACAAAAAAGGCGCCCTTTTTACTCGATCATTTCTTAGAGTGTAGGACAGCGTCGGAGTGGAACTCCATGAAAGAACCTTCCTAAATCAGCTCGTTACCCATGTTTTATGTTGTATTTGACAATGTGTATATTCTTTGTATAACCGTATTTATATCTTCGTATTATGTTGCCTTTGTTGCACGCATCTTAGGGCCCTTTCTGAGTTATGTTCGAGGTTTTGTATATTGTTCGGAGTAAGTTGATTGATATTTCTGGGTTGGACTTCCTGTTTTGTCTGCAAAAATGAGTGGCCTTCTTGCAAAGATCGAATTGTGGTCTGCAGTAGGTTATAAATAAAATTAAATACAATAACCGCCATCCTGTAATCTTAACCACGTGTTTTCGAATTTTCTATATTTGTGCGTATTACTGACAATAAACTTGCAGTTGTTAGTCTGCGCTTGTCTCGTGGCTTCTCTCCTTCGCGTCTCTGTTTCTTGCGCAGATGTCATTGACAATGGAATACCAACTCGCCCAACCCTATGTTCTGTTTTCCTGTTGTGCGATGTTAGGTAATTTTAGTCACGTAACTAGACGGTAGGTGACGTATCGCGATTCTAGACAAGGACAGATAACACAGAGTGATGGGCGAAGTAGCCCCCACCGCAGCATTATTAGTATCGGGATTGGTAGTCACGTGACTAGTTGATTAGGGATATTAAGTGATTTTAGTCAAGTGACTAGCGCTCTCCCCACACTGTCTCTGACATCTTTTCCTGTTCTGGGCGTTGTTACATGTGCTAAATGACAAGTTGTTACGTGATTTTCGTAACGTGACAAGACGTTTGGTAATTTTAGGCGCGTAATTAGATGTCACGTGACGGTGCATGATTTCAGTCAGTCAGTAGTTACGGGATGATTAGTCATGTAACTGGTATTACGTGATGCTACGTCATTTTAGTCCCGTGTATAGATGTTAAGTGATGTATCGTACGGCATTTCATGCTGTAATGCGCTGCCCGTTAAGACAAAGACCGAAGTAATGAAAGATGACGCAGGGTGATGCGCGAACTAGCCCCCGTTGCAGCGTTATTAGTATCGTGATTGCTGGTCACATGACTGCTTTTTACGTGATGTTACGTGATTTTAAAGACGCGACTTGTTGGTACGGGATGTTGAGTCAAGTGACTAGTAGAGAACAGAAAACACGAGCGCTGACGAACAACTGGCGAAAATTTATTGCGTCGGAATTTATTGCGCGTTCTCTACTCGTCCCGTTGCTGCGCTGTTTCCACGCAGTATCATGTACCAACAGGCCCTTGAAGTAACTATTGTTACACAATGATACGTGATTTTAGTCACCTGACTAGTTCTAAGGTAATGTGATGTTCCATGATATTTAATCCCGCGACTAGTGGTTACGTGGTTATTATCACGTCACAGACTCGCCGATCATGCTTATTGCATTGCACGCCGGACTAATCTGCGCAAGTGTTGTGGGAGCGAAACATAGAATGAAGAAGAAGACGAAAAGAGCGCGTGCCGGTTCATGAGAGTAGTTTCAGCCCATACTACCCGCGCAACGAAAAGCTTAAACGGCTCCGCTGTTAAAGTCAGACTGGGTTTTGTTGCTTTTGGGCGTGGGCGTGCGCTGATACAGATAAAGCAATAGCTTCGACTGGCGTCGTCTAAACGTCCGTGACGAACTATTCACCAATTAATGGGAAGCTAGGTACATTCAAATGAAGCTCGGAAGACATCGCAGTGAAATAATTATTTCATTATTTAGCTAACGACAAACCTGCGCAGAATGACTTTTTTTGATTAGCCTAAGGAACGCGTAAGCGCGGAGGTTCCTCGTAGTTTACAGATTACCTCAGAACATTGTTGATGTGATTAAATTCGGCAGATACCAGGAATTGCTGGAATCTATTTCATGCGTAGCATTCAGACAGTAGCAGTCTAAACAATACTTTTAACAGTGAAACTGTTCCTATTCGAGGCTTTCATGGGCTAACTCGGCATAGAACTGATCACGTAGCCTCGTATTGTGGCGAGAGTGACCCTTGAGAGGAATGGGTAGACTACGCTATGCCAAGAGAGGCGAGAACACAGGATGTCGAGGGGTGACCTTTCAAAAGACGCTCCAAGATGAGGTGTTGACGAGGCGCAGTGGAGTGTAAGATAGCGTGTCAGTGTCAGTGTTCAGGAGTTCGCGCTTTTTCTCATTCTCCCGATGAGGACGCCGCCCCACGTGAGCGTCAGCGAAAGCTGCCGCGAGAACGGGCATGTCGTCACCGAGCCAACCATGATATTCGTGCAAGAGAGGCCGAAGCTAAGCGCCAATGAACGGAATACTTGAAAAGAATAATTACTGCAGATCCACTAAGTGAATGCTGATGAAGCAGCGAAGCTCCTTGGAAGCCACTCTACGTCATTTTATTTTAATAAGTGTACTGCCATTGATCGATGCGCTATCGCTGCACGGTTATGTACAAGCGGCGTGCGAGCAATGCAGCACGCTATACGGCTTCTGTGCGCGCTCTAGGTAACGAGCGGTGCGGCGCCGGCGCCGCACCTGCGCGCGGTCGTATGCGCGCTGCGTCGGCTCTGCGAACGGTTCTGCGCATGACGTCGTGCGCTTGCTCCGAAAAGGGTTTTGGATTGGCGCCACCGCCGCGCAACACCTGTGCGTGGTCGGTATGCGCGCTGCGCGCCCTTTTCGAACGGTTATGCGCACGACGTCGTGACCTTGATCTATACGCTTGCTGAGAGAGGGCTTCGGAGCGGCGCCGCAGCTGTTCCGACGGGGACCTACGACGACGACCGCGACAACGGGCATCGCGCGAGGCTAAGGAGCTTCGCTCCAAAAAAATATGGCTGATCCCTCCCTCATGAGAATCCGTATAACACGAAAGGGAAACGTGTCTTCACAGAAGTCGTGCTCATTGCGTAGTGATATGTGAGAGCTCGTACAATGTCTATTGGTGTTTGCAGCTATTGCCCCGTTTGACGTGGACACACCCACGTTGACGCCTCGTGGCACATCCCCCCTCGTGACGACTAATGGCCATGATTATGATTTCTCCGTTATGGTAGCTGAAGTTACCAACATATACGTGGACACAGCGTATCATGTATCCCGCAAAAGATGGCACCAACAAGCACATAATAAACACTGGTAACGATATGCGCGTCTTGAAAATCTCGTCAATTAAGGATAGAAATGGTAAGGTGGACGCTCCTAAGCAATAGGGTAACCTAAGCCTGCGCTCATGTATACACTACCACACTCCCTCCGTCCCTCCCTCCGTGCGTCCGTACGAACGCGCCGCAACGCGCTCCCCCTCGCCGCAGGTGTAGGAGCGGTGCAAATAGGTGACGCCGCAGCTGCACGGTGACGTCACGCTCCCCCTCGCAGTGCGCGCTGACGTCACTCTCTCCCTCGCCTGCCGCGCGCTCACCTCAGCGCCCGCAGCTGCCGCCTGACGCGCAACGACAAGACCTACGCCAGCCATCGCTTCAAACGAATCTTCCAGCGCTCACCGCAGCACCCGCGTTAGCGCCGTTCAACCCGTGAAGCCACCCGTGCGCAACGCTGCTGCTTCGCATCCCATCAGGGTTCCCTTCGGGAAGATGGTGTAAATTTTTCTTTCCTTTGATGTAAGCGTTACGAGGTCAATGGACTTCAATGTGTATATTGAGTACATGCGCATATATGGTGGGCTTAGCAGGCACACCGACTACACTGGCATGCAAAGCGTAGATCTTTGTCCAGATGTAACGCCCACACTCTCGTTAGGCAGAGACGTCAGTTTTATCGCAACGAAGTGCAGGCTCCGGAGGCATGAGGTGCATATCATCAGTGACCGTTGTCGGCTTATTCGAGTCACGCTTAACTATAGCTTGCGGAGTCAATGGTAAGCATATGTAATGTTATTTTCATTCTTATGGGAGGGGATAGCCAGAAATACAAAACACGATGGGGGCTGCCCCGTCATGAAGCTTTCACGTCATGGTCTTTTTCCGAAACACTTGCGAGCACTGGCGTGGCTCCATAGGATCTCAGGGTTCTCCAAAAGAGAGGGGGGTCAAATTCTATGGCAGCGCCCCCCCTCTTATTGCTGTAGTCCGAACAAAAAGAAACTTCGCAACCGATGCAAAAGTGAGAAAATTACGCCATATCCACGAAGTGAATGATGATGAGTGGGCGAAGCTCCGGAGGTAGTCTGGTAAACCGTCCATCCCCCTAAATTTTGCCCACTCGATCATCATGCAAAGACCTGACACACAAGCGCGGGGGTGTGGTGCGGTTATACATACAGTATATACACAATGTTGTATTATATCCATGGCAGAAAGAGAATGTGTGGTCTGGAACGCGCTTATACTTCATGGTCATCAGCGTCATCGTCATCGTTATCATGTGTAGTGGGTACATTCCGCTATACGTGGCTACCTACTACTACTACTACTACTACTACTACTACTACTACTACTACTACTACTACAACTACTACTACATACTACAGAGGAGGGACAGACCCACACCCTAAGGAGCTTCGCCCCTAAAACGAGCAATAACAGGCTTCTCACAATAACCTGCCTTCGCTCTCTGGCTTTCCTGAAGTAAAGATGGGAAGTGAACAATCCTTGGAATGCAACATGAGAGTTCCTCGGTCACCCCTATCGCCAAAAACATTTCCCTTGAAACAGGCTTTATTGGCGCAAATAGCACTTCAGCAGGAGGCCTATGGACTCTGATAGCGGGCGGAGACAACCGACACAAGAATCACAGCGCAGGAGCCAACAGCTCGCTCTCGGTGCTTCTGGTTAAGGAGATGGCCCACTACGGCGTACTGTTCTTCTTCCTCCTTACACGAACATATATGGCCATATACCTCCACTTTTACAGTGGCTGGACAGATTCAGTATAGGTGTGGGATGGACGTTGCGCCAGAATTAGTTGGGGGGGGGGGGGGGGCGTATTTTTTTTTTTTTGCCCCACCATGCGCACGCCTACGCGTGGCTCTGAGGTAGAATACTTCACTGCCATGCAGAATGCCGGGGTTCAATTCTGTCTCGGGACATGACTTTTACTATTTCCTTCGCTAGGAATTCTCTAGAAGAACTTGTTTTTGGGCGAGTGGTGACTAAGTTTGCTGATCATTTTGTACGTGGCGCAAAGCTGGAAACATGAAAATGGGGCGGAGGAAAGAAAGAGACAGAGGAGCGCCAAACTACCAACTGTTTATTGCCATCGCGGCTGAAAAAACAGGTAAACTTCCACGCATGCGCAGTTACGAGGAAAGGTTACTCCAAACATGACATCACGTGAGCAGTTGATTAAAGAAGGACAACTCAGATTGAAAGAGTACAATGGATGTGTCACTGACACAAGCGGACCCGTTTCTTCTAATATGATACGCCTCTAGTAGTTCCCTTGCTGTTTGATCTCTGCTTTTGCCGATAATCCTAGCTTGCGCAAAACGTGGCACACACGAGCATGACTTGACATGCGCAGGAAGGTGCGCACTATCACTCTTACCAATGCTGTTGGCATGCTCCCTGAGGCGGTCGTTGATACACCGTCCCGTTTGTCCGATGTACGTCTTGCCACAACTCAGGGGAATTTCGTATATAACGCCTTCGGCACAACGCCTGGTTGATATCCCTTTTCGAACGATAATAAGTGAACGGGGCGCGTGGCAAAAGCATGTCAGTAGTTTTCTGTTAAAGTCACTCAAATGCCTTGTCGTCAACGACCCTTTTCTAATAAGAAATTCTGATGAAATTGTAGAGTTCTTTCGCCGCAAAGATAACACAGGGTACCTTTTTTCTGTTGATGTGAATGACCTTTTTTATTCAGTTCCACATCCCGAGCTCTTTGCCGCAGTTAAGCTATGTATTGAAAAAAGTGGCGAGGCTGATTTTGTTGCGTGTGCTGAAATGTCGGTAACTAATTTCATTGCTGTTTTGGAAGCGTACCTCACAAGCACTTTCGTTTCTTTTGAGGGGTAGCATTTATTTGCAAAAGAAAGGCATTTGCATCGGGTCCAGTGTTGCACCGATTTTATGCGACATCTTTTTTATCACTTATTGACCAGACACTACTATGTGTTTCTAAGTCATCACATCCTTTTTATGTTTTTAGATATGTAGACGATTTTTTAATTGTTTTAGACAAGACGTGCCCTGTGCCCTACCATGAAATGGTGGACTTCATTTTAGATGCCTTTAAGACAAATGCCAAAGGACTAACCTTTACTCATGAGCTTCCTTCCGACAATGCTTTGCAATTTTTAGATATCAACCTGGCCGTGAAAAGTGATCATGTTTGTTGCGCCTACATGCCTCGCAGTAAAAAAGAGCTATTGCCATATGATTCCGCACATTCCAAGACCGTGAAACGTGGTATTGCTCTGCATTGCCTTCAGTCCGCGCTGCGCAGATCGTGTCCGCACATGATGCAGACTAGCCTGTGTAATCAGATTGGCAGACTTGAAAAGGCTGGCTTTCCTCGGGCGGTCCTTCATGCCGTTGCCGAATCTCTGCTACGGAAGCTGAACGTCAGCACTCAGGAAGAGCACTCGAGAGAAAGGGAGCGCGCTAAGCCACAGGTGGTGCCGTACATGCACAAGTTAAGCCATAACCTCAAGAAGGTGGCTGCTAGATTTGAAATTCCTGTTGTGTTTTCCGCCCCGAATAAACTGTCGCACTTGTGCCGACGAATCTCTCGTGCTAAAAAGCAAGGGTGCCAAAAGAGGCACGTGAAACCCTTCAGGCGTTGTGCCGAAGGCGTTATATACGAAATTCCCCCTGAGTTGTGGCAAGACGTACATCGGACAAACGGGACGGTGTATCAGCGACCGCCTCAGGGAGCATGCCAACAGCATTGGTAAGAGTGATGGTGCGCACCTTCCTGCGCATGTCAAGTCATGCTCGTGTGTGCCACGTTTTGCGCAAGCTAGGATTATCGGCAAAAGCAGAGATCAAACAGCAAGGGAACTACTAGAGGCGTATCATATTAGAAGAAACGGGTCCGCTTGTGTCAGTGACACATCCATTGTACTCTTTCAATCTGAGTTGTCCTTCTTTAATCAACTGCTCACGTGATGTCATGTTTGGAGTAACCTTTCCTCGTAACTGCGCATGCGTGGAAGTTTACCTGTTTTTTCAGCCGCGATGGCAATAAACAGTTGGTAGTTTGGCGCTCCTCTGTCTCTTTCTTTCCTCCGCCCCATTTTCATGTTTCCAGCTTTGCGCCACGTACAAAATGTTTAGGAATTCTCAAGCCGGCAACGACGCCGACGCCGGCAGCGCATTTTTACTGCGATACGGGCAACATCGGCTCCTTTACGCCATCGCGTTAAAATTTCCTATCACTGAGTTGAAAAAGTGCCTGTGACTCATTCTGGAATAGCGCAAAACACACAAGGACACAAACAAAAAAGTCGTTTGTCTCGGTTGCCTGTGTCCTTGTGCTTTTTTGTGTGCTATACGACACTGCGTTCATGCCAACTAGCTCTGCTTCTTTTACGCGTCTGACTCAAATGTGGCACATAACGCAAACCACGGGCCACGCTATTCGGATATGTGCCTCATGCGATTGCTGCAAAAGGGTTCATAACGTACGACACGCGCAAGTCACGTTATTTATTGCGAAGCACTTCCTTGGAAACCCAAAGGCACTTTGAGCATATCTATCTATCTATCTATCTATCTATCTATCTATCTATCTATCTATCTATCTATCTATCTATCTATCTATCTATCTATCTATCTATCTATCTACCTATCTATCTATCTATCTATCTATCTATCTATCTACCTATCTATCTATCTATCTATCTATCTATCTATCTATCTATCTATCTATCTATCTATCTATCTATCTATCTATCTTGTCGCCTATGCCCGGATGCTCCCCTTTCGTTTTGTTTAAGAGATGCTGAACGAAGTTTTGCCGCCAAATTGAAAGATTGGGTGCTGAAATCGATAAGCACCACCTACATTTCAGGGAGAAATTCAGGGAGCATCGCAAAACTGCCAGCCGTCGTCCGCGTCTTTCAACGAGCTCAGCTCCCACTACCATAGGCGTGCGCACGAGGGGGGACAGAGGGGGCGGCCGCACCCCCCCCCCCTTGTCACCTAGGGGGGAGGGCGCAAAGTTAGCCCCATGCATTGACATAATAGGCAGTGGGGGGGGGGCGTTGGGACGAACCTTCGCCCCCCCCCCCCCCCCCCTGAAGGGAAACCTTGCGCACGCCTATGCCCACTACCATTCCCTGAACCACAACAAACGGAACCGGCAGGGAAAGTGCTCCCGGCTTGGGTAAAGCCCCTAACAGGTGGGGCACACCTCTGCGGAAAGGGGAGAGTGAGATGGATAGGACAGGTGAAGAAAGTGAAGAGGAGGACGGGACCACGTGCACTCTGCATGCGCCGCGGTGAATGTGACGTCACGGATAGCGCTGGCACAAAGCCGCCCCACGCTCACTACCCACCAAAAATGCAGCTAAAAAATGCACTTGAAAAATAATCAGGTTATCGGAACAGTCACGTCTTCAGAGCATAATTTCGAGGTTGTCGTAAGTTTTTCTAATTATTGTTCAGTATTCCTTTAACTATGTATCATAGGTCGGCAAAAAATGTGGATCTCACTTAGACTCACTCAAGAAATATATTTTACGTTTAGGGGATCACTCGAACTCGGACGAAACAGAATTTTCCTCAACTGGACTCACTCGCAATTAGACTCACTAAACTTTTCCCGATCGTACTCACTCGTGCTCAAACTCACCGAACTATTACTCACTTAGAGTCAGCCTCAAGGCTCGACCTTAGTCTGAGTGAGCCCGCTCATGAGCCCGTTAGTGTTTACTTAGGTTATTAGAACATGCCGTCCGTGCTCGTTAACACCAATATCTCGCGTATTCGGTGCTCTACATGGCGCCTTTTCATCTCGCACCTTGAAATTTTAGCCATCGGTGGTTAAAATCCGGCAAGGACATTCTTATTGAAAGAGATGACTCACGCAATGTAATTTTTATCAACTTCCCTGACATCGTTTGCTCCAATCGTTACGAACGGCTCTAATCAACAAATTTTGAGCCAGCGTGTGAACGCTAGTGTGTTGAAGCAAACGCCACTAGACGTTACTATAAGCGTGAGCCCACATAAGGCTGATATTGCCGCAGGTGTGTAGATAGGAGTAGGTATGCACCAAAATTGACTTAAGGTGACATAAATGTATGACAAACACGATTCACAGGTTATCAAAACTGTAAAGGCATTTGCCCGTCTCGTAATAAATTAGCCTACTACAGAGCCACGCCAGTGTTTGAAACTGCTTTAGAACAAGACATGCCCTCTCAACGTGAATTGAGGTTCTGACGTTGGCTATCCGATTTTATGACATGTAATGATTCAACATGAATTATTTATTACATGCAAAGTAATAGATATTACATGAACAGTCCTATGACTCAGTAAACTGTAGTCAAGCGTTGCGCTATCTTGTAGCAATAGGGCAACGACCGCGTCTGATGATATGCAGATCATCACACCGTAGCGTGTTGTTCGCTTTTATAAATCTGACGCATACGCTGTAACAAGGATGCCGACGTTACGTCGGACTATGAGCTACCCTTGAGGAGCCAATGTAGTCGGTGTACCAGGTAAGCCCTGGTACGTCGAGTACATTGATGCACACCTTAAGGGGCCGTCCAACAATTTTCAAGACCTCATTGTTTTACATTCTTCACTAGCGGGTTACGTAGATTGAAGGCTGTAGAGATTAGTGCAGCAAAAACGGCTGCGATAGGAACACGCATTCCGAAGTTATTCAGCTTAAAAAAATTCAAAATACAATAAAATGAACGCCTACCCTCCACTCGAATTTCGCGGGGCACCTGACCACGTTTCCCTCACCTTCGGTGACGTATGATGGCGCCCCAATGAAATGAACTGAAAGCTCTTACGTACAGGAAGCTTCCATGCTATATTACCCGTTATTTCCGGTTATTTACAAGCTATTAATGACGCAGTCTCCATGGCAACAAACAATGTGGTGCTTGATGAGTGAAACAAGGCAGCTCGCGAACGACTCTATAAAGTTTTGTAGCTTTAGTGATCTTTTTTGTTGCGTACGGCGTCTATATCAAAGCTCTTACATTTTTTTACTTCACTTTCTACGAATAACTTTGCCTGAAACGTCCCCGCAGCGTTTCCTCCATCGCCGTGGCGTTCGGTGCATTCTTTTGCCTGAGGCTCCACTTTTCAAGCTGAGAAAGTCGGAGAGCTTGAGTCTGTTCTGTGTTCAGACAAAAAACACGCAAATAAAAAAAAGCAATTAATAATAATCCCCATTTTGATTTAACGCCGCGATTACATCTAGCGTTAGATCTATCCAATCACAGGCCTATGCCATCCGTCGTCATTTCCGCCGCAACAGTTCTGGCGAGCGCCACTACGTGCTGATGCGCTGAGCAGCAATGTAGGCGCTTCAAAAGAAGTGTTGGAGGGCCCCTTTTAATGTACGCGAAGACGTTGAACCATGTCGTGGTGCTTGGGGCCAAACGAAAGAAAACACGCTCCAAGGCAGCAACTCGTTGACTGCTTCGCATCAACACCGATTCCCACTAAGCGTGGGATCAGTCGTAAATTTTCATGACATTTGACGCCACATATGCCCTGCATAATCATCGCACCGTCGCGTACGATCGGCGTCATATGAAACACGAACATCGGAAGGCGTGGCCGGAGCCTTAGCAACGGTGTAGTGCGCGCCCTCTAGTCATCACAATTGACAGGCCCGCGCATCTGGTTTGGCAGCACTGAGCGATCCCCCCTACAGTCCGGTATTTTCGCTTCTCTTCTAGATCTGCTATTTGAAACGGAGGAAATAAAAATATAGAAAAAAAATAAACTTGAAATGACCAAAAGCGCTCGGCATGCACACGCTGGCCACCACTATGACCAAATCAAAACTATAGAATAGAAGCAAAAAATATCGCGCTATAGGGGGGATCGCACAGCGCTGCCAAACCAAAAGTTCCCGCCAGTTAATCGTGATGACTGGACTGCGCGCAATGTTCCGTTGCTCATGCTTTGGCCGAGCGCTCCACTGTGGGCATTTCATTTTGACGAGGACAGTGGACTTCGTTGCGATAAATCCGACATCGCTTTAACGTGAGTGCCGAAGTTACAACGGACCATGTGCTGCCCTTGACACGTCGGTGTAGTCTACTAAGTTTACCCAAACATATCGAACTTGCGGACTACTTCACATCAAATCGATTCTCACCGTGAGTGGGATCTGGATGAATTTTCTCAAGAAGTTCAATCAAAGATTTCGTTGCTCTTCCTTAATTCTTTTTCACCTTACAGGCTGCGTTTGTAAATGTAAATACTAAACACTAGCTCGAATAGCACGCCTGGGTCATTGTCGACGGAGCCAAAGAAATAAGGGCACACCTAGCTTTAGTTAACCTCAAAAGCCACCGTACGCGATCTGGTTTAATTACAGCGTTCAGCTGCGTATTCAAATAGCTTTACCTGAAACTACGCAATAAAATTTACCGCAAATTATAAAACAAGTTTACTTTGTATCCTTTATGCAATCGTCAACAATATGTAAAAGAGAGAGAGAGAAATCTTTATTGATAGGCAGAGAATTCAGCAGGCGTCTACAAATCACTCACTTACTACTCTGCTTGAAGAATATGTAAAGACAGGAAGAAGAGGCGCATAAAAAAAAAAAAAAAAAAAAAAAAAAAAAAAAAAAAAAAAAAAAAAAACCGGCAGATCCCACGCACCGTGGGAATCGATGTGATGCGAAGCAGCCAGCAAGGAGCAAATCATGCTGTACATAATATGCAGGTCATTATTTACATGATAGGACCTGTCATTTGTGTTCGTCAAACAGTCACGTCGCGAAATACAAATTTTGGTGTATATCAATCTTGCGAATTGGACGCAAGCGCACCACGAGCGTGGCATGTAAGTGGCATTGTAGATGACATGCATGCCAAGATTTACATGTTACCACCTGCCACTTATGTTCGCTTAATTTTTTACCTCAAATCACAGCGAGACGCGAGACCAAGCTGCCTCCATTTCGCATGCGTTCGTATTCTCGCGTTCTGCGCATCGTGCAGACGCCATCCGCGTTCCAGCGTTTAAATTGACGGACAATTTGTCAATTCCAAAGTGTGTTCCTCGAACGCCTGTGCCCACTGAGACGGGGTCGGTCAGAATGAAACGTGATGCGCGCGTCTCCCTCCTTGCATGATTAGAGACGCTGGGCAATGCGACGTTACGCAAGCAAAGCGCGAGCGCTGTAGAGTCCAACGCGACCGGCGTCCGTTTGCGCGCCCCAGCGCCCACCTGGCACTGTGCCAGGGCACGGCTGGAGGGACGGATGGACGGACGGGCGGACGCGAGCATGAGACATTAAAGGCTTTCACCTTAAAATTTGGTGTATATCAAGCTGGCGAAACGGCCACAAGAGTGTCATGAGCGTGGCATGCAAGTCATGTTGCATATGACATGTCATGATTTGCATATTACCACTTGTCATTTATCCTTGTCATACAATCACGTCGCTGAATACCATATTTGGTGTATATCAAGCTAGCGAAACGACCACGGGAGTACCATGAGTGTGGCATGCAAGTCATGTTGCGCATGACATGTCATGGTTTCCATATTAAAACGTCATTTATGCCCGTCATACAGTCACGTCCCTAAATACGAAGTTTGTTGCATATCAAGCTAGCTAAACGGTCACGAGAGTGTCATGAGCGTGCCATGCAAGTCATGTTGCACATGATATGTCACGATTTCCGTATTACCACTTGGCAATTATGTTCGTCATACAGTCACGTCAGTCAATACCTAATTTGGTGTATATCAAGCTAGCGAAACGGCTGTCAGCGCGCCATGA
Source organism: Rhipicephalus appendiculatus (assembly GCA_030522465.1). Lineage (NCBI taxonomy): Eukaryota > Metazoa > Arthropoda > Arachnida > Ixodida > Ixodidae > Rhipicephalus > Rhipicephalus appendiculatus. Next base: position 26,278 of record JALIZH010013805.1, on the reverse strand, counting down.
GCGTGGCATGTAAATCATGTTGTATATGACATGCAGGTCATGATTTTCATATTACAACCTGTCATTTATGCTAGTCATACAGTCACGTACCTCAATACCAAACTTGGTGTATATCAAGCTAGCGAAACGGCCACGAGAGTGTCATGAGCGTGGCATGCAAGTCATGTTGCACATGACATGTCATGATTTCCATATTACCACTTGGCATTTATGTTCGTCATACAGTCACGTCACGCAATACCAAATTTGGTGTATATCAAGCTAGCGAAACGGCCGTCAGCGCGCCATGAGCGTGGCAAGTAAATCATGTTGTACATGACATGCACGTCATTATTTGCATATTACCACCTGTCATTTATGTTCGCCATACAGTCACGTCACTCAATCCCAAATTTGGTGTATATCAAGCTAATGAAACGGGCGCGAGCGCGCCATGAGCGTGGCATGTAAATCATACTTTTCATGAAAAGTTATTCATGATTTTCATGATATGACCAGCCATTTATGTTCGTCATACAGTCATGTTATGCCATACCAAATTTGGTATAAATCCCATTAACGATACGGCCAGGAGAGCACAAAGTCGTAGGCGGCTAGATAGATAGATAGATAGATAGATACGCTCAAAGTCGCCGAAGTTCGCTAAGAAATGCTTCGCATTTAAAATATCCTTTAATACAATCTTAAAACAGACTATAAATAAAAAAGTTGCGCAGCTTGAATTAGTGGCGCAATGTTGGAAGCAAAAGCGGAGCATGTGTTCTAACTAGCTTCTTGTGAGCTATTGCTAGTTATGCGAAGCTTTTGCTAAAGAGGCTCAGTTTTTTCCTGGATGCAAAATAACGCTAAGTTCGTAGTGCCCAAGTACAAAAGGATGAAATATCACTATATCACTGCACGCTATGCCTGCACAATTCGTATAAGAAACAAAAAAAAGTTGTCGGTGATAAGACTGCAGGTAAGAATGGATTCGAAGGATGAAAACGTTGTAGGCAGCACGAATTTCAGGAAAGACCTCTTTCGCCGTCTTGTTATTCATGCCAATGTTCTCAATGTGGCACCAGACTCAGTCTAACTACATGCGTTTCTTATTCTTCGAGTTATTACAAAGGAAAACGCGATTTATTCGGCCTTTGTTCATTTAGAACTGCAGAACTCTTAATATTATCTAGTGTTTTACGCGCCAGAACCTTGATATGATTATGACGGACGCCGTAGTGAAAACGCTGGAAATTTTGACAGTCTAGTGCTCTGTAACGTGAATCGACATCGCACAGTACTCAGGCCTCTAGCATTTCACCTCCACTAAAATTCCCCAGCCATGGCAGGGATCGAACTCGCGACCTTCGGGAGAGCAGCAGAGCACCGTAACCGCTACAACACACCGGCGGACAACCTAAAGATTCATAAGGAGCGGCGTGCAGTAGACGCGTTGAACCATGACTCTTGGTGCACAACAGCCATGTTTATTTAAAACATCCGCATGACCGGCAGCGCTAGCTTTGTTCATCCATGTGCGGGATCATACGTAATGTTTGACTAAAGTTTTTTTTCACATGTTGCAGTATGTGCCAGCTGTTACAGAGCTCTACAAAATTATTTGCCACTATTGAACGAGGTGAAACAAAATCTGTGGAGAGATATAGCTAGGTTTCGCTCCCTTTGAGAAAGGATGGGAATATTGGATTGAAGAGATGTAGCGTCATTGCATGACTCGCATTAGAGGGATCCGTTACTTGGGTAAGGCCCTCGTGCTGAACCTCAAACCATAAATGACGACCTTTGATGTTCTCTAAACGGTATCGCAAAGCCGTGTGGGGTGCATTGAAGTCCCCCCAAAATTACTATCGCATATCTTTCCGCTATACTTAAGGCCTTTCGAAAAATGTTCACAGTTTCGCCGCAAGGGCGAAGCATTGAATGCGACAGCAAGAAATTGGAATGTCAAAAGAATATCGATGAGCAGATCGACACTTCCAGCTCTTCGCTGAAGCACAAAGAAGGACGATCGAAAAAACACGAAGGTATACACAAGACAAGCGTGAACTAACACCTTGCACAGTTGTTACGCGTCTGTGTTTGAGAAACGCGCTGCAAGTGTCGACAACGCAGAACCCGACGCCGTTAGATATTTCTTCTTTTAAAGTGCGGTGCGAGGAATTACCCATATGCGTCTCCTGACACGTGGTGGCGCCGACGCAAGGTGTATGCGGTGTTCTTGTTTCTTTTTTTTTTTTCGTTCCACAATTCGAGTGGGTACAGAAAGGGGCGGCATTTTCGTGCGCGTTTTCAAATTGAAAGAAAATGTAGGAGCGTTGCGTGATAGAAAATACGCGTACTCTCCTCCGAGATCTGCATACCACCAGCGGTAAATGGTGTCTATAAATAGCTTGCCGTTATTATGCCACCGCATGCATGGTGCTTGGCTTGGTGGTCTAATGCAGCGCCCTGGGTAAAGTGGAGTCGCTGGTTCGAATGCCCGGTTGGGTGCCCCGGAATTTTTATAATGCGAAGTATTATTAGCGAACTTCGGCGACATTGAGCGTATCTTTGTATCTATCTATCTAGCCGCGTACGACTTTGTGTTCTCCAGACCGTATTGTTAATGCGATTTATACCAATATTGGTACGGCATAACATGACATGTATTACAAATATGAATGACTGGTCATGTCATGAAAATAATTACTAACTTGTCATGAACGGTATGGTTTACACGCCGTGGCCGTGGTGCTCCTGCGGCTGTTTCCTTAGCTTGATATATATATAAAACGGTATGAAGAGACATTTCTGCATGACGAACCTAAATGACAAGTGATAATATGGAAATCATGCCATGTCATGTGCAACATGACTTGCATGCCACCCTCATGGCACGTTCGCGGACGTTTCGCTAGCTTGATAAACACCAAATTAGGAATTCAGATCCAGCTTTCACGGACATCGGCGTTTAGTTCGCGTGTCTTCCACCACGTGCCGCATGACTTTTATCTTTTGAATCTCGCGCGAAGTCAAGAGTTGCGTCAAGGCAAGAAAGAAAAGGAAAGAAACAAAAGAAAAAAGTTCAGAACACAGAGCTTCAAGACTTGGCGTGGCCTGCCGCGTTCGTTGCTAACGGCGACAAAGATAAGACCGGCGAGCTGCAACGTTAAAATGGCTAGTCATTCCCCGATCCTATGGCAACGACTCGTTTTACGCATCAGAAAAAGAAAACGGTGCCCGACTGCACCGGGAATTCGGAAGGGCAGCCAAACGTATTCATTTATTCCCTTCGCATTTTTTTACAAGTATGTTATGCCCGCTGTTTGTCCGGTTCGCGATGTAGAGAGGAAACCATGATCCTGCCGGCGCGGCCACGTCAAGCAAAATTAAGAACAGCTGTGCCTAGTTAAACCAGTGTAACCATAGACAAGTCTTATTAAGCCATGTTGAGCATTGTAAAACCTAATTAACTACGCATAACTAAGCTGATTAAATCACACCTCAAAAAGCCCTAATTTAGCGGAGCTGAGATTCTCGTGTGCCTAGTAATGCCAGACTATATAAGATGCGCCGAGCTTACCCTAATACTAATTAAGACGAAAAATAACTAGTGGTAGCTCGACTAATTAGCTAATTAAGCTTACCTTGACGTGGGATGGAAGCTAATCGAGACCAAGCGATGAATTTGCAAGTTAGGCCAATTTATCTAATTAAGGTAAGTTATGTACTTGCTGCTGTGATTGCCAAACGATTCCCAATGAAACCCGATCGATCCCTATCCGATACTCGGGAATCGCAAAGTGATGGCGTGAACACTACGTGCATGGACGTGTGAATGAACTTGTGCCTAGTCAAGCCAGGACCAGGTGAGTGCCGACCAACTCTGCTCTGCCCCAGCCTTACGCGACTGAGCGCAAGCTGCGCAAATTTTTTACCATGTTGAAAGGCTCGGCCGATGGCAGATCTTGAAGCAGTTGGTGCACATTTAATGACTTGACAGTCGATTGATGGCATTTTGCAATGTTTAGTTCTAGGTTACTTAGCTTGTAGCGTCTGCTTACTTTTCGTGCCCGTGTTTTCCGAGCTTTTTTCTACTCCTTAGGCTTCTCTGGATTCACAGAAAGCTGTTATACTTCTTATAATAATTGTTGGGGTTTTGTGTCCAAAGAACGCGATATGAATGTGAGAGATGCCATAGTGGAGGGCCCCCGATAGTTAGACCACGTGGGGTTCTTTAACGTGCACCTAAATCTGAGCACATGGGCTTCTCGCATATTGCGTCCATCGAAATTCAGCCTCCGCGAACTAACATGGTGCTACCAAACGTATGGTTCAAACTACAAAGTACGGCCGCGGCGGCGCATTTCGATGCAGGCGAAAATGCTTGAGGCCCGTGTGCTTAGATTTAGGTGCACATTAAAGACCCCCGGTGGTCGAAATTTTGAGAGCCCTCCACTGCGGCGTCTCTCATCATATGGTCGTTTTGGGACGTTAGACCCCAACAATCATTATGACTATTAAAGTACAAAGTAATCGTTCTAGAAGGTCTTGGCTCACGGTACACAGAAATCGGCGCATAGCACACACGATGACGCACGTGTGCTAGCGCTACAGATTTGCCGGTCACCGGCTCCAAAAACACTACCTAAATATCATCATTCGAACGCCCTCTGGTATAAATTTTTTTTTAATGAACGAAAATTAATAATAATAGTAATAGTAATATCTGGGGTTTAACGTGACAAGACCACGATATGATAATGAAGCCCGCAGTATAGGAGAACTTCGGAAATTTTGATCATCTGGTGTTCTTTAAGGTGCTTTGACATCGCACAGTACATGCGGTCCTCTACCATTTCGCCTCCATCGAAATGCGACCACCGCGGCCGGGATCGAACCTGCGCCTTTCAGGTCAGCAGCCGACCTCCATAGACGCTATGCCGTCGCGGCGGCATATCTACAGTGTCTCCACAGCCACCATTGTCCCCCATGAAAAAAAAAAAAAGCATGGAATAAAATTATAATAAAGAGTCTAAGGCAGCGAGCTACCATCTATGCAATGCTATTCACCGCGTGTTAACAGGAGGTTTTCAGAGCGTTGGATTGCGGACAGCATGCGATAGCAGTTAAAAGAGAGTAGCTTAGTAACATGCGATTCGCTTGTGAGATTGCCATGTTTAGTAACTCGGGAAAACTATTGCAAATCATAATTACTGAATTAGACAGGGAAAGCAGATCGGTGGGTCAGAAAATTAATATGCAGACAAATAAAGCAATGTTCAGCAGTCTCCGAAGAGAAGAGTGGTTTGCGATGCCTATCAAAACACTGGAAGTGGTGAAGGAATACGTCTGTTCAGGGAAGGTAGTGACCGCAGATACGAACCATGAGAATGAAGTAACCAAAAGTATAAGAATGTTGTAGTGTGCATTTGGCACGTATTCTGAGATAATGATTGGCAGTTTACCGCTATCTCTCAAGAGAAAAAGGGAATGGTAGTTTACCACTATCTCTCAATCGGAAGGCTAGATCCTCCGGCAACCTACAAAATCCTAATCCTAATCCTAACTACTATCTGTCAAGGGAATGCAGCGAGAAGACAAGATAACTTGTGGCAATTGAAAGTAACAGCGGGGATTCCAACAGAAGGCAAGAGCGCGAACGAGAGGGATTAAGTTAAATGGGCAGATGAGATTCAGAAGCTTCCGGGGCTAACGTGGGCGCCGCCTGCACAGGGACCGGGTTGATTGGAGAAACATGGGAGGGGCATGTTCCCTACAATTAGCGTACTCATGTTGCTGCTGCTGATGATGATGATGACACACTTGTGCAACGTGAATGCGAAAGTATCATTTCACGATTCGTACACAGTCGCGCATATATATATATATATATATATATATATATATATATATATATATATATATATATATATATATATATATATATATATACACTTTTTTGTTGCTGTAACAATATATATATATATATATATATATATATATATTGTTACAGCAACAAAAAGTGTGTCAAGAGGCCAACCAGGTTTCGCCTTAGCGTTTTGAGTGAGTGAAACACGTGCTTAGATTTTATTTATTTATTTATTTATTCATTCATTTACTTAGTTATCTCAAATGCACTAAAGCGCTTGGGCATTCTAGAGGGGAGTAGGGTACATATGTGTACAACAATAGGAAGAATACCGACGTTTCAGCGAACACTTTCAAACAAATTTAAAGGTTGGCTGTTGGATATTGTACAATTCTAGCTCGTCAGCTGGTCGACGAGAAGAGGTGGAAATTACTCCACAAAAGTTGAAAGGCATAGTCCACTAACTAACGAAAATTTACTCATTTTGATCTGAATTGAGTTATCGCCCACATTTCAATTCGCAATATTTATCCGTGGAGTTCGCAAGACGACCTGGAACTAATTCGTATGATGCCACTAGTTTCGAGATATTTCCTAATTCCCGAACATTACAGAGAAAGGCGTTGCCATCCGAATTATATTCCTAACAAAACCTCCTGTCATGTATTGAAGCCGAAAATAAGTCTAACACAATGTATTCCTTCGACACTGATCTTCACGCTCCTTAGCCTAAGTGCGCATATCGTGTGCCAGCCACAGTGCGTCGCAAAATCGCATAATTGACACTGCTCAACACGGCGTCATACAGACCTCGAATAGTCGATGGGTCTCACCGGTCGAAATTGTAAAAAAAAAACAAAAAACAAAAATACGGCTGAATTACTTAGTTTTTGCGTAGACTATAGCTCGCTGAACAAGATCACACGTAAGGACATCTATCCCTAGCCACTAATAGACGATGCCGCGACTGCCGGCATGGAGCATAGTTTTTTTTTTCTCTATTCGTTGGACCTGCGCTCCGGCTGCTTGCAGCCCCGATGGCTGAACTTGACCACCGCAAACCAGCCTTCGTGAGATCCCATGGCTTATATGAATTTATGGTGACGCTATTCGGGCTGTGCAACGCGCTTGCAACATTTGAACGCATGATCGGCATCCTTCGCGGCTTCAAGTGGGAGACGAATCTGTACTACCTGGATGGTACTCTGATCTTTTCAGACGGCTTTGCGACCCATCTACAAAAAGTCGAAGCTGTCGTCACTAGTCTCAGCTGTAATGGCATTGAGGTAAACTTAAAGAAATGTTGCTTTGGCGTATGCGAAAGCTGCTTATTCTGTGCCGTCTTCTTCCGAGATGGCGTCCTTCCGGATCCCACGACACTTCGTACTGCTGCTACGTTTCCTAAACTGACAACGAAATACCTTCGCAGCTTTCTATGCCTTCGATTTTGTTTTACGTGTTTCAGTCGCAGCTCCCTGCAATTATAGCGCATTTCACTGACCTCCGCAGCGGCCGCGACCTTTGAGCGAAGTTACATGCGGCGATGCATCCAGAAAACTCCGACGTATTCTTACGTCGCCTCCAATCTTGCGACATTTTGAGTTGCTCGCCCCATATTAGAGAGAGAGAAGTTTATTATGACAGAAAAGCTGAGAGCGCCCCAGATGAAATTCACAAGGACACTAGCGGCGTTTCTTCGGCGTTGTGCGTGCCCAGCGTAAACGCGGATTTCACGAGTTAGTTGTTGCTTATGCTAGCCATGCAGCTACCAAAGCACGCACGAGCATACATAAAGTACGGTTGAACCCCGTAACCTCTCCTCCCACCCCTGCATCCGCCAACCAATACACATTCTAGCGGCGGTCTTCTTGTCCATCTACGACGCGTTCCCGCTGTAGCCGTCACCGACATGCCTGTGCAGCGGCGCAAAAACCCCTGCATTGCTTCCCTTATGGACTTGTTGCGTGAAGCAACGTCACCTACCATCCCTGAGAAATAAGCCATCAAACACACCATTTCATTCTTCGCAACAGTTGATCTACTATCCCAACTACCTCTATGATGGACGCAAGTGGCTCTTATTCCGCGCCATCTACGTTGACATATGCGCCACCTTCAACGCTGACTCACAGTGTGCGCATGCCGAATAGTTGAAGACTTGCACATTCCTCCAGCTCTGCTACTATCAACGCAGAATTTACCGCTTCTTCTACCGCTACATTTGTTGCGTCGAGCAGAGCCGCACGAATCCCCCTTACCATTTCCCTGCTCCGTAACAACCACTCACTTGCCTTCTCCGCCCCTTGGACTACGCCGGCGTTGATTTGTATGGACTTCTGTCCATCACTCCTGCTACCAACTGATAGATGATTTTTTCCATCGATTACGCGCTAAGCAGAGGCTTCACCATTGCCATCTGCATCGGCTAGCAATGTTGCCTCTCATTTCACACCACGTCATTCTACAGTACGGCGCACTACGTGAGCCGCGCATCGTCCGAAGGACGTGTATTTCTGTCGGTCGTCGTCAAGCAATTCTAGAGGAATGCAAGGTCTTTCACCGCACCACCACATCTTACAATCATAAAAGGAATGGTTTAACAGAAACATTTAATCGAACATCAGGTGATATGCTGACAATGTACGTCACTTCCGGTTACTAAGACTGAACCCGTGTCATTCTCTTCGTGACGTACGCCCAAAACACTGCTACGCAGACCACTACTGGACTCTCTCCTGTCTTCTACCTATGAGGACTCGAGCCCTCCTGCACGTTATGCGCAATCACTCCTTGCCACGCTTATGTGAGTGAGTCGACGGCAGTTCCCAAGCTGCTAATTCGCTGAAGAGGGTCGCCAGAGATCCAGATCTAACGCCACTGTAGGCAAGCAGCGTCAAATACACCAAGGAGATGTCTCGAAGCCTTTTAGTGTCGTATGCCCGTGGCCGATTTGTGTGGCTCTGGACTCCTTGAGCTAGCCCCGGTTGGCCAACGAAACCTCTTTCGAAGTACCGCGGCCCGTACCGTATGGTCTACCAAGCCTTGTACTTGATCTACGGCGTCAAGCCACTTGATCTTTCTTCTATTGTAGTAATCAAAAATTTCGAGGCATCAGATTGCGCAATGGACCTAGGTGATTCCCCGAGAGATCGAACATGCATGTCCGGTCGATATCTGAGAGCCGCGATGAGGTAGACCAAGCATTTGTTGAGGAACCTAAAACGATTAATATGTTGAACAGGTACGTCCACCTTTCTTGCAGGCTTTCTTGCAGGCTGCAAGCTGTGCACGCATAGCCCTTTAGAGAGCGGAAGCAGCCCAACCCCGCACACGCTAGAGACAAATAAATCTGAGAATACATTTTTGCTGAAGACAGGCTACCAGAGTGAAATTTCGCTGCAGCAAAATAATTAGTGCTGTAGATTTACCCACAATGCAAGCTGATAACAACCATAAAAGGCACTGAAGTGAGATCACACAGCAAGGGTCACTTTGGCCCTTTATGTCTCATTAACAAAGAAAATGACATTTTGTATCGAAACCGTGCATTGACTGACATAAGCACTCCTCGGTAAAAAAATTTTCCCTAAAATTGACACCAAGTTTTTTTTTATTTTGTTTTTTTTGAAAATGGGCTTTTTTGAAAAAAACTTGCTTTTTAAACTAGTTCTTTCTTTTTTACGCTGCTTGTAGGAAAGCGATCTCTCGCAGAAACATTTCAAATGCTTTTTTTTTTATATGTGATACAGTTTTGAAGTTTCTGTGTAAAATTGCAAACGGGCGAAGACGCATCAAACTTAGGAAACATTTTCGATTTGGGCCGTGTCTGCCATTTTTTTACATTTTTTACCCTTTGTGGACAGCATCAAAAAAGCATGGATGTAATTCACAGTATTCCCTCTAAAAATGAACACCAAAAATTTTCGACGCAATGTTTATAGTTCGCATTAAATTCGGCTGCGAAATCCAAAAATATTGCAGGGAGAAAAAAGAAGACTCCTGCGCCACCACCTTCAAATATTTGTTTCGCACGCTTGGAGCGTTCTTCGGAAATAAAATTGTCGGTTCCCTGCACTTTGAATGTGCCGGCACATCATATAAAAATCGCAGACAAAAGAGAAATATCGACCGGACATGCATGTTCGATCTTTCGTGGATTCACCCACCTGCCTTACTATCTCAGTGCCGTGGTATTCTGCCTGTAATTTGCCAGGATGGCTCTGTATCGGAAGGGGAAGTAAACAGAGACTTTTAGGACACCGCACGCAAAGCTTGCCGGCATTGCGGGCGGAGCGTTAGCGTTCGTCACTTAACGGGAGCCCGCAAGAGGCTAGCGTACGACGCATGCGCAACGCAAACGCAAAGCTTCGCGTACGCTGTTCTAAAACTCTCTAAAAGCGGCACTGCTTGCAGAAGCAGAGAACGCTGCTGATGTAGAAAGAAAAGAAGACGATTCGGCAACGCAAGCTTTGCGCTGGTTCTGCCATTGCTGGTCAGTCTCCAATAGTATTGTGCTTATTTAAAACGCTTCATTACACTATCAATAGCTTCTATCATGCTTTCCTTGGATTCAATATGTGTTGCCTTATTGAGGCTCTGGTTAACTGAAATAGGCCCTTGGTTCCCCTTCCTTTGTTGTTTAGATAATTGGTTGCGTAATAAGTAGGCCTAATACTAAAACATGAGAACTTTACTTGCTCCATATCTAGAAGCGAAACCGGCTCTGTAGCAAAGATTCTGGGTGCAACGCTTTAGCGAAAAAACAAGAAACTAAATCTTCAGCAATGTCGCACTAGTAATATTAATTGCTGGATCTTTACGTGCCAAAACTACGATATGTTTATGAGGCGCGCCGTAGAGGAGGTCTGGACTGGAAAAACGATGTCCTACAGCAAGCGCTTAGCGCTTAGCGGGCGTCTCCCATTCCCTGTCGCGGCAGAAGAGTGTGCCGGAAATTTCGACCACCTGGGGTTCTTTAACGTGAATTTACATCTACGTACAGCATCAAAATCCAAGTACTAGTGGATTTTCGCCTCGTTCGTAAAGGCTAGAGCCGCGGCCACGATCAAACAGGTGCCCTTCGGGTCGGCAGCCGAGCACCGTAACCACTGACAGCAATTCTGTAAAAAAAAAGAAAAAAATTACTGCGATTCGAACCCGTGCCGCAGTCACCGCACGTGAGTCGCCAGAACAGGCGCTCAACCATCTAGGCCACAACGCACACCGGCTGCGGGGCGGTAAAATGGGTCTTATCAAGATACAATGGTCGAAGACGCGAGTCGAAGACGCGACTGTGTTGTAGAAAACTTCATTTTGGAACGTGTTTTTCTCACACAGAAACATGATTGTGGCCTCAAATGAAAGCTTCGTCTCCGTACTACTCAGATCTCCGAGCAATTTGCAGGACTCCGTCTAGTTTTTTCAGACGGCCCGTTTTTGTCCCGAAAAACGAGGCGTGATTTCGGCCGCTTCCATAGGACCCCATCGTTTAAACTTTAGTCGTCGTGGGAACGGAATGTGAAGCTCCGATGTTAACGATGCTGCATTTTTTAAGTGTGGTACAGCTCCTAGAAGGTGCCCCTTTAAGAAGTTTTGGAAATTGCGCCTCTACGATTTTTTATCGTCGAAAAATGACCCTGTCCCATTGAAAACGTGAGAGCTTCCAGCAGTGGCCGCTAGGAGCGCTGATCATCCAATGTCCCCGAAAGCTGGATCTGGCATGACGTGACTGTACGACGAACATAAATGACAAGTGGTAATATGAATTAAAACTAACAGGTAATGATGCCAAGGAAAGTATAGGGCATGTTATTCGAAGTGATTGTAATGTAAATGTGAAGAAAGAAAAGTGGACGAAAAGATAACTTGCCACCGGCAGGGACCGAACCTGCGACCTTCGAATAACGCGTCCGACGCTCTAGCACTGAGCTACGGTGGCGCTCATCCCTCCGTCCACTTTATAGGCTATATATGTTCATTTAAACGTGGGAGTAGGGAGCCTAGATGACGGGCCGTTTTAGGGTGGAGACATCTTCAAAAAGTGCCTTCAAGAAACTCAGCCAAAACCAGCGGGTAATGGGGCACGCTGTTGCCAGCTTCCACCAAATCTAGTATAGTTTGCTGTGCGCCGCCATTTTGGTCCCAACTGCCGCTCCCCTGAGCTCTTGCGACGTAACGCTGAGCGACGCTGACGCGAGCTCACGCAAGGGAGGCAACAGCTCACGACCAGCGAGCGCGTCTCCGTGTGGACGCGCGGACGCGTCCCGTATGTAGGCTGCCTACTCGCAATGGTGAACGCAGAACCCAGGTTATCTATGCATTCGCGAACACTGTGAAACACATATAATATGTCCTGCAGCAAAAAACAGTGAACGAAATGCGCAGTACTCAAAGAGCAAATAGGAAACGCACTGGTGGGCTCCCAGCCGTCTCGATTTACTTGAGCGAGCCAGAGTAGCCGTCGGCCCGGGCTCGCTGGAAGTGGAACATTCGCAAGCCCTTTCTGTTGTGGTTAGTGCACAGCGGTACACAGCAATCAGGCATTCTCAGGCTTCACCGGCAGCGTTTAACATGCTACCGGCGCCGTATTGTCGAGGATTAAACGGAACCGGGCGCAGACGCAGTGCGGGCACCAAGATGGGACGATAGCGCGGCGCCACTGTCTGGCAACATTGTGTTTTGGCGGGCGGCGGTGCGTTGGCGGCATGTAGTGGGTCAAAGGCTGACATCACCCTAAACGGCCGGTCATGTAGGCTCCCTACGTGGGGAGCATCAGTCAGCGCCGCCTGTTGCCATTACGGCGAGTGTGGAACACACTTTTTTTTGCGTGTAGGTAGAGCATCGGACGCGTTATTCGAAGGTCGCAGGTTCGGTCCCCTGCCGGTGGCAAGTTATCTTTTCGTCCACTTTCATTTCTTCACATTTACATTACAATTACTTCGAATAACATCCCCTATACTTTCCTTGGCATCATTGTCTATTAGTGCTAATTAATATTGTGTTTAACAAAGCAAACGAGCCCTTACGTTTACACTTCTTTCCTTCAGTGGTGATTGTCAAGATGTGCGCGGTAGTTTAGTGTGGTGCGTGGTGTTTAGTGATGTGCGGTGTGCCGATGAAGACGACGACGAGACAGGAAAAGGCGGAGTCGAGTTATCGAAGTCAAGCCAAGCCTTGGAAGAAGGAGGGAAGACGAGGAGGAAGAGGGGATCATTCGGGCAGCGCATTCGAACGTAGCAGTCTGAGGCCGAAGCGCTCGTCGGGTCCAGGTCCCGAAGCCTACCGCTGCCTACCGACTGCACGGGCCTCACTCCCGTCTACTAGGTGTTCCAGCAGCCGGCGCCGGTCCGTTGTGCTCGGACCCGGGCGCAATCCAGACCCGGGCCTACTACTGCCTGTCCGGGACATGCTGGTCCCACCTCCACCCTGCTGCCCGCTCCGCTCCGACCGTCCGCACCGACCCGTCTCTGCGGTCGGCGTGACATGCAACGCAACGACACATCGACGCATCAGCCTTCGACTGTCACACGGTGAAATCTTATGAACCTTGAGTAGTGCAGTGGGGGGACTACGTGGGGTAATAGACATTAAGAGACTAGTGCGTCGGGTTGGTTGTCACGACAGCTGTTCGCTATTCTTGTTCATTGCGTCATTTTCACCATCACGCATTGTGACATAAAAGCATTCTTACTCAAGTTGCAAATGTCTTCGTCCGTCTCGGCAACGATTATTTAGGTTGCCGTGCTTACACGAACCTATCCCTCACAATTGGCGTCCGCGACAGGACGAAGCCGTTTGCACTGAGTTGAAAGCGTTGTAGCGAAGATGAGTGAGCAAGAGCTTATAACGCTAGCGGAACGCATGGGGCTTGAAGGAGCCGAGTTAAAGACGTGGGTAGATGCGCGGTTAGAGCGGGCTCATGAGGAATCTGTGCAGGCGCGTGAAGAGCGTTCCGCAGAAAGGCAGGCGGCGAAGGAACGTCTAGAGATAGAAGAGAGAACTCTTCAGGCGGCGAAGCAACGTCTGGAGATAGAAGAGAGAACTCTTCCATTGCGAATTCGACTAGCTGAGGTTGAAGGAAGTCGAGAATCAACAACGCGTGACAGAGAACCTGAGAGGAGTCAAAGCCGCCCGTGCTTAATCAATCCGCACAATCTAATTCCAGTGTTTGACGAGAGCCGAGACGATCTTGATGCATACCTCAAGAGGTTCGAACGCGTAGCTGTTGGTCAAGAGTGGCCTGAGGAGACGTGGGCTACAGCACTTAGCTTATGCCTCAGTGGGGAAGCCTTGAAAGTCTTCGGTCGTCTGTCGCCAGAAGAGTCAATGGACTACCAGCGTACGAAAATGGCCTTGCTCCAGAGGTTTCGTTTCACAGCTGAAGGCTATCGCGAAAAGTTTCGGCAAAGCAAGCCGGAAGATGGCGAAACTGGTAAACAGTACGCTGGAAATGTCGAAAACGGACAAGGACTTCGCATCCGTGCGCAACCTCATTGTAGCAGAGCAGTTTCTCAGTAATTGTCACGATCGCTTGGCACTTTTCCTGAGGGAGAAGAATTGCAGGACACTCGAAGAAATGGCAGAAGCGGCTGATACATTTTTGGAGGCCCAGCGTCAAAGAAACTTGTTGACCTTTCATAACAAGTCAGAAAAGAACACTCCCAAGGAGCAAGATGGGTGTATCTCTACCCAGTCTCCTCTTAGATGTTTCGTCTGTGATCGACCCGGACACAGAGCATCTGATTGCCGCTCGAAGCCCAAACGAGTCTTTTGTGGGGTGTATCGGAAGCCAGGCCATGATGCAAGAGCATGCCCAAACAACGGGGGATCAAAGAAGACATCTTGCATCGTGTCTCCCGACCAGAGGGCAGAGACTCCCGGAGATGTCGAAGATTCGTCATCAGATGAATACGTTGCCAGTGCGCTCAAAACATGCACCGCAACGGCTACACGAAACTTGCCTGTGTTACAGGGAGAAGTGTTTGGCCACCTTGTATCAGTCTTGAGGGACACTGGAAGGAACACCCTGGTCGTGAGCCGTTCCCTTGTTCCCGATGATGCGCTGACGGGTACTACCGCCACTATTTTATTGGCTGATGGTAGTTGTATCGAGGTACCAGAAGCGGAAGTACGGATTTTATCGCCCTATTTTTCCGGAAATGCGAAAGTCAAATGTATGACTTCACCGCTCTACGATGTCATCGTAGGAAATGTTCCCGGCGCCCGTGACGCTAATGACCCCGACTCAACGTGGAAGGAGTCAGCGACCCAGAAGTCGGCGACCAATCAGACATTGAAGTCTGAAGACAACACCAAGGATGGATGCGGGACACAGAGCACAATCATGGTTGGTGTTTCCAGCAAAGCACATCACCGGAAGCTGAAGACTGCTAAGTTTGGAAACTTAGAGTTAACGCAAGAGTCCTTCCGCCAAAAACAAGAGGAAGACCGGTCGCTGGATGTTTGTAGGGCGAAAGTCGACACCATCATCCGCGGGAAAGGAGCCATACACCACTCATTTATGTTTGAGAGGGATATTTTGTACCGCGTTTACCACTTGGCCCCAGGTAAAACATTTCAACAAGCGGTGGTTCCAAAGGAGCTGCGTGTTCAAGTGTTGAACTTGGCACATGAATCTCCGATATCTGGGCACCAAGGTATTAAGAAGACGAAGGACCGAGTTTTGGGGGTCGTTTTATTGGCCAGGTGTACAGGAGGAGGTCCGGAGATTCGTCAAATCATGCGACGCATGCCAAAGGACGTATCCTAAAGGCAAAGTAGGCAAAGCGCCACCTGGACGAATGCCTCTGATAGACACGCCATTCGAACGTGTGGCCGTAGATATCATTGGACCTCTGACCCCTATTTCAAAGAAGGGCAATCGATACATTCTTACCCTGGTGGATTTCGCCACACGGTACCCGGACGCGGTAGCTTTGCCCGCAATCGATTCAGCAACGGTAGCAGATGGGCTACTGGAAATGTTTTCCCGAATTGGATTTCCACGGGAGATTCTATGTGACCAAGCTTCCTGCTTCACGTCTGAGCTGATGGAAGACGTGAATGCTTTGCTTGCTATTCGTCATTTGAGCTCGACACCTTACCACCCGATGTGCAATGGCTTGGTCGAAGGATTCAACGGCACTTTGAAACAGATGTTGCGCAAATTATGCCAAGAGAAGCCCAAGTCATGGGACCGATTCCTTGCGCCTCTGTTATTTGCCTATCGAGAAGTGCCTCAGGCCAGTATGGGATTCTCACCGTTGGGACTGATATACGGCCGCCACGTCCGAGGACCCCTGAATATTCTTAAGGAACTATGGACAGGGGAAGACCTAGGGGAAGACATCAAGACCAGCTACGGATATGTGTTTGATTTGAGAGAACGTCTTCAACACACCTTGAAGCTGGTTCAAGAGAATCTCTCCCGAGCTCAAAACACGCAGAGGAAGTGTTATCCTCGAACTTCTCAAACACGACAACTCAATGTGGGTGACCGTGCTCTTATATTGCTCCCAAGCAGTGAAAATAAGCTTTTTATCCGGTGGGAAGGATCATTTCTGGTTACAGGAAAGAGAAACGACCATGACTACTGGTTAGACGTCGGAAACACCACGAAGTTGTTTCACGTACACATGCTCAATCAGTACGTAGAGTGTCAACCAGAAGTCGCTAGTCAAGCTACTTCAGTCGTCGTTGTCCAAGAAGGAAAACCCGACCCACCCCTCCGTACATTTAATGTCAAGGAGGGCAACCGAAGTAATACACTCGGTATAGAGCGACATGAAGCACAACGCGCAAGACGTTCAACACATAGTCCGCGTGGAAGATATCGTAGGTTCAGAGAACGACGATGTTGTGTGTAGGTGCAGGTTGCAGATTGAAGCGCTAGCGATATGGCAGACACTATGGACTTCTTATTGCTTCTAGACTTCAGTAGAGAGATTTAGTGTCTTAGTGCAACTATTTGTAGACATTCTTTTGTCGTAAGTCTTGTCTACCTGCGCACTTTGGACAGTTTTTTTTTGTTTTGTAGAAAAAAAAACTTTCGAAAGGGGGGCTTTTGTCACGATGTGCGCGGTACTTTAGTGTGGTGCGTGGTGTTTAGTGATGTGCGGTGTGCCGATGAAGACGACGACGAGACAGGAAAAGGCGGAGTCGGGTTATCGAAGTCAAGCCAAGCCTTGGAAGAAGGAGGGAAGACGAGGAGGAAGAGGGGATCATTCGGGCAGCGCATTCGAACGTAGCAGTCTGAGGGCGAAGCGCTCGTCGGGTCCAGGTCCCGAAGCCTACCGCTGCCTACCGACTGCACGGGCCTCACTCCCGTCTACTAGGTGTTCCAGCAGCCGGCGCCGGTCCGTTGTGCTCGGACCCGGGCGCAATCCAGACCCGGGCCTACTACTGCCTGTCCGGGACGTGCTGGTCCCACCTCCACCCTCCTGCCCGCTCCGCTCCGACCGTCCGCACCGACCCGTCTCTGCTGTCGGCGTGACATGCAACGCAACGACGCATCGACGCGTCAGCCTTCGACCGTCACACGGTGAAATCTTATGAACCTTGAGTAGTGCAGTGGGGGACTACGTGGGGTAATAGACATTAAGAGACTAGTGCGTCGGGTTGGTTGTCACGACAGCTGTTCGCTATTCTTGTTCATTGCGTCATTTTCATCATCACGCATTGTGACATAAAAGCATTCTTACTCAAGTTGCAAATGTCTTCGTCCGTCTAGACAACGATTATTTAGGTTGCCGTGCTTACACGAACCTATCCCTCACAGTGATATGGAAATCATGACATGTCATGTGCAACATGACTTGCATGCCACGCTCATGGTGCATTTGCAACCATTTCGCTAGCTTCATATACACCAAAACTGGTACTGCGCCAAGTGACTGTATGAAGAACATAAATGGCAGGCGGTAACATGACAATGATTAGATGCGTTACATGTTCAGTGCACTGTTACAGGGAACACGCGAGCTCGTGGCTGGTGGTCCGCGCGGCCCTAAATGGCGGCGAGATTTGTAAATGCGGCTCATGCGCATATAATTGTAAGGCGGCGCGCTCAGTTTCATCTGCTACTTTTCCGTCTGTGCACATGAAAGCGTTGGAAAGCGCTTCCGTATTTTTTCGGTGCAACTTATTTAGCTGTCACTCTACCTGCTGCTCTTCGGATTTCCAGGAAGCACGAAAAATGTATGGTTCAGTTTTTCGCCAATTCTCACCGTTAAGCCCGTCATATTTTTCGCATACTGCTCGCAGAAACTGGCCACTTTTGATAATAGATAAGGCTATTGAAATTGGATGCAGTGAACATTCTTAGCTCGCCCTTGTGGCCATGAAATATCGGCATAATAGAGAAACGGAAGGTCGAGTTGGTATCAGTTGCATTAGAGTGCGAAAACGAAAAACGGAAAGGGTCATGGCTCGCTTGCCCATGCCGAGCGGATGGGCTGAGAAGTAGCAGGCGACGCGGGGCACGCACCGCCTTGATGAACCGATACGCATGCGCCGCATTTCCAAAGCTCGCATGCAGTTTGCGCTCCCGTGCACCGCTGGCCACGCACTCGCGTGTTCCCTACAACAGTGGGCCATACTGTATACACCCGCTCCCAGAAGTTTACGGAACGCGGGCTCCACTGAGAATGCGAATTTCTGCTCTGTTGGTGCACGGCGCATCTAACCTAGCAGGTAGCTGCGTAGGTCGCAAGGAGTACTATAAGCTGGAACATCTGTTTGGGGGCTATGTTCAAAGACAAAGTGGGAATATATCATTTTTAGAAATTTCGTGTTCCGAAAACTTTTGAGGGCGGGGTACATCATGATTTACATGTAACGCTCGCGTTGCACTCGCAGCCGTTTCGGTAGCTTGATATACAGCGAAATTCGTACTGCGTGACGTCACTGTATGACCAACGTAAATGACAGCTCCTAACATTTAAATCATAACATGCATGTTATGAAGAGCCTCATTCTTCCTTGCTGGCTTCTTCGCATTACATCGATTCCCATAATGCCTGAAATCTGGCGGTTCTTTCTTCTGATCTATTTTAATTTGTGACTTTTTATACAGGCTGCACAAAATTAAGCTTTATGGTTTTGTTAAAATTCAGCGCTTGGAGGCACGCTAAAACCACCTTTGCAAATATGTTATGCATTGAGGGGGGACACAAAGTGAGACAATATCTATCGCTGAAAGAAACCGAATTAACTAAGATTGAATAATTAACTTTTCTGTGAGGGCAACAAGCGGGCATGATTGTAATGGAAAGCTGGAGGCAGTTGCGTTTCTACACAGTTACACTTGGAAGAATTCTTCTAGCATGCCTGTGCTCCGACATATCCCGCTACAAAGTTGAACGCGGTTTGCATGCTTACACATGCAAGACATTGAACACTGGGGATAGGCTCCTCCCCGATGAGCCGCGGTAGTTGCGTGCCGCGTTTTATCTGATAACGGATCGAAGGCATAGCAAAGATGATAACGATTACCCTTTTGCTACCGGCTGGCGATGGCAAGCAATGACTGCTCGTCACATCAAGAAGGAACATTGCACCGATCATCTCCGCGTGGCATGTGTAATCATGCAAAGCGTGATTAAACTTTGCAGTGGGATATATCGGGGCACAGACATGCTAGAAGAATTCTGCAAAGTACAACTGTGTAGAAACGCGACAGCCTCAAATTTTTCAATAAAACATGCTTGCTGCCCTCAGTGAAAAGTTAATTATTCAATCTTAGTTAATTGGGCGACTACCAGCGATAGTTATTGTCTGCCTGCGTGCCCCCCTCAATACATGACTTATCTGCAAAGGTGGTTTTCACGTGCGTCCCAGCGCCCCCCCCTCAATACATGACTTATCTGCAAAGGTAGTTTTCACGTGCCTCTCAGCGCTGAATATTCCCAGAGCCAAAAAAACCCAACTTTGAACACTCCGTATATGTACATACATATAGATATCCGGGGCATGACGGCGGCGGTGAAGGCGGCGGCACAAAGCAGCCAACAGTGTCCATAAAATTTCTATTGCAATAAAAGCGGGCGGAATGTCATGTCGAGAGCTACTGTATACATCTAAGTTGAAAAGGCTCTCTGCTCCCTTGCACGTGCGAATAATTTCAATCAAGATCTGGTATACGCCGGTTACGCCAGTGTTGTGTTCTATGACCGTAAGGTTTCTGTGCACTATAGTTGTAACGGACGCTATTTCTTCGGAAGCACCGTATGAATTATATCCCGATAATTTAGCCAGTCCCCCCGTATCCTGCAGGGCGATGACGTCCGGGGTCTCCATGCTGCTTATGAACATCTGTAGGTTAAACCTTTCCGGCGATAACCTCGGCAGTCAGTTCTATTGCCATATGACGTATTTATTGCGTGGAGCCATGTTTATTTATCTATTGGTTTCGGTCACTACGGGTCTCATATGATTTTATTGTCACTTTTACCGGGGCCCTCTGCTCGAGGCCTCGAGTCTTTTTGCATGCTTTCTACACAAAACCTCTAAAGAACGTCTCGAAACGCCTACAAAGGCTATAGATATATGTTGATCTACGAGGGCCTAAAATAGACAATTATTCCAAATATTACATTGGCGCCTCAAATGTGCTTTCATGATGTTTATTAGCATTTTCAACAATTACGGCACAGCCAGAGTCTCTCCTTCCAAACAACTTCACAACGTCTAATTCGAGATTTCGTTTAGACGTTTTATCTGAAAGTGCGAGCGCACCGCGACTGCCTCAACGATTCTTCGATTGTTTCGTCGAGAAGCGCCAAATGTCAAAATGGCGTGTCAAAAGAGCGGTTACCATTGGTTTTACTTAAACAAATTACGAAGACACAAAATCTCGAATATATTTTTGTTTCACACTGCAACACGAGTATACCTGCAGATATAATAAGGGGCTGGGCAGAGATACTCAGAAAAGTATCCCGGAATACAGATATCAAAATATGTGCACTTGTAGCCTAAATACAAATACTGAGATACCTTTATGTGTGACGTAACGGTTTATTTCCAAAATACTTTTGCAAAAAGGCGAAAAAAAGTATTCCGGAATACAAATACAAGAATACCAATACCAAAATACATGTTTGATTTCGGGAATGCTGATGCTCCGAAAGACATTCATTGGGCGCCGGATAACATTGGGATTCATGTCTCACTGCATCGAAACTTGCGAGTTAAGCATATCGCTCGAATCACTAATAAACACCAGTGAATAAAAAAATGTACATTGATTCTAGACACAAAATTTGTATTGCTGAATTGGTTGTTGCGTTAACTGCTTTTAAGAAGCAGTAGCTTCTCTAATAGGCTGTCAGTTATACAACGCTGGTTCGGCCTCTACACAAGACTCACGAAATGACTTGCCACCCGATAAAAATGGGGTTACGGCACCTGCCTTGACAGGCTGCGACTTCTTTCGCCGGCAGAGGATTACTGTCTCCACAATTCTGTCGTCACAGCGACGGGCGCTTTACCACACGCGTGATTCTGCGGATGTGGAGAACTCTACGCCGTCTCCACAGTGTCCGCAACCACCGGCGTGCTTTTGGGCTAAATTTTGTACTAAATTTTTCCAAATATGTCGAACTCACCCACCGACTGCTTCACATGAAATCGCTTCCCACAGTATGTACGATCTCCGCAATTTTCACAAGGTCTAAGAAAAGACTTGCTTGCTTTTTCCTTGTACTTTTTCGCATACGGTGCCTTTGAAAAGCCATAATAATGAACAACGAACAATGTCACGACCCTGTGCCGTCGATGGAGCCAAGTAAATAAGGGCACAGCTATCTTAAGTAAAGCTCAACAGCCTCCGTGTGTGATCGGGTTTTACTTTAGGGCTTAGCTTCCTATGTAACAACCTTTTCTAGTAATCTAGGCAGTAAAAATTACTGCAAAGAAAGAAAACATGTTTTGTTTGCATCCTTTAAACAATCGTCAACAAGAACAAGAGAAAAAAGACCTGTAGAACTCTTTTTTTGCAAGGCAGAGAATTCAGCCAGCGTATACAAACCACTATCTTACTGCTCTTCTTGAAGAAGGATGGAAAGAAAGGAAGGGGAGGCGAAAAAAAAATTACGAAAAAATCTTAGAGAGGGCCACAAATATAAATAAAGAATATGTGCAGCTTGCACTAGTGGCACAAGGCTGGATCCAACAGCGCAGCTAGTGTCCGACCTAGCTTCTAAGCTCTTGCCAGTAATAACAATCTTTATAACAAATAACAGTAATAACAAATAACAGTAATAACAAATATGGCTAGGCTTGGCTATTCGTCTATTCGTTCGATCAATTCCCCGCACTACGCGCGTGTTACATGCCTTTGGCAGGAACATGTCACCTGACTAGCTATAACGGAATGTTGTGATTTTAGTCGTGCGACAAGCTGTAAGGAGTTTATGAGGGAACATGTGACGTGACTACTTACCTACGTTACGTGATTTCAGGTCCCCGAAAAGACGTTCTGGGATTTAATTCACATGACTAGATGTTAGGTAATTCTATCCACATGACTAGTTTTTACGGCTGTTACGTGATTTCAGACATGCGACCACTTACGTGATGTTACGCGATTATTAGTCACGTGACCTGCGGTTACGTTGTGAATGGCATTTGCGCAAAAAACAGGGACACGAAGCTGAGAAACCCCGAGACAAACCCAGACTACCGACTGAAAGTTTTTTGTCAGAAATATACAGATATCTAGAAAATTCGATGATACGTGGTTCAGATTACACGTTGGCGGTTAGATAGTCAATCCCCAGTTAATGTTAATGCAAGTTCACCGATGGCCTTGCCAAACACATGTCTTCGGACCTGTGAATGTAAAGGCCTCAACAATCTCTCGCGCGCTTCTATCTCTGTCCCTGCACCACATTATGGCGTCATTCAGTAAAGGATGATATTTACAATCTTTGCAATGTAGGCATTGATTAGGCGCGAGAGGCTGCTGAGACCTTCGACATTCACAAGTCCGGTGTGTGGCAAAGCTATCGGTGAACTTACATAAACTGTAAATTGACTATCTACCCGCCAACTTGTAATCTTAACCACTTGTTTCGCAATTTCTATATATATGTGTATTTCTGACATAAACTTTAAGTTTTTTAGGAGCGAAGCTCCCTTAGGCCGGCACCCGTTCGCCGTTGAAGTTCCCTGGATGCGTCGCCGGCTCAAAGAGACAATGAAACGCCGTGCGCGCAGAACGCCGAGTGGTTTGCTTCTGGCGCACCAGAAATTCGAGGTTAAATAAAAGAAATAAGCTCTGTGCACAACTGGTTATACCATCGTGAATTGTGAAATGACAACCATCATTCTAGCGCAGCACGGGCGCTTTGTCTAAGGTAGCAGTATACGCCTTCTCTGGCGGCGCCGGTGCAACAACAAAAAAAAGTCATAGTTTCACCGCAAGGGTGAAGCAATGAATGCGATAGCAAAAAATCTTAATGTTATACGAAGTGAGCCTGGCAGCTAACTCTTTTTGGATCCGATCTCACGCAACTCCAGAAAACGCTTGTTTAAGAGAATTCTCTTCGCGTTGAGAGCGCAGCACGTAGAAGGGTACGCCGGCCTGGCCGCCGAGAAGGGGGAGATAAAGCGCGCGCCCGCGCCCGCGCTCGTAAAATCGAACGTCGCCCCCCCCCCCCGCCCGCTGTCGGCCGCCGAGAAGGGGAGATAACGCGCGCGCCCCCCGCTCGTAAAATCGAAGGTCGCTCGAGGGACCCCCCCCCTCGCGTCTTTTCACGCTCACGAACGACGGACGGGCCCGGTTATATATATACATATACATATACGGCAAATGACGCCGACGCCGACGCCCACGCCGACGGCGAAAACCAGCCGCGAGTGTCCATATAATTGCTATCGCAATAAAATCAGAAATTAAAAAAGAAACTGCACGCGGTGCAAGGCGCTCGCAGCGTTCGGCGCGCGTTGCGCAAAAAACAAGGTGCGCGGCGCAAAAACAGGTCGCGTTTATAAACGACAATAAAATTTACCGAAAACCATGTTTGCACATATATATATAAAAAAAAATTACACCATCTCCCGCTAAAGGGAACCATGTGTAGATATGAAGCAGCGGGCGCTAACGCTTACACTGGCGGCGGCGTTGACGCTGGCACTCATCGCAGCGTTGCGCAGGAGAGAAAACTGGGGAGGCGCAAAGCAGGCAGTGATGGAGCAGTTTTTCCTACTAGAACATGCCAATCGCTGCTAATGGGCAATGAGAGACAGAAGACTCCGACTGGACACAGAGACCCGCACTCCGCTTTTAGTTAACGTGCACGCTGCGAATTTTTATTGTTCAACAACGCACAGGAGAAATCTCCCACCGGCACCACCTTGGAGGTCAAGATTCATTGCTATATATACGGGATCGCCAGTGAACGGTTGTGCAGCGCGAGCAGTCGGTTTTTTCAACCGAGAAACTCGCTAGCAGACGCTGCCTGCGTCGGCGTCGCGAGGCGAGAGAGGGAGGAGCGTAGGAGAGGAGAGAGAGGGGGTGACACGCATGCGCAGTGGGGAGTGTGAGTGCCGTGGGCAAGGATGCGTAGAGGAGAGAGGGGGAGCGTAGGAGAGGGAGAGAGAGGGGGGGACGCGCATGCGCAGGGGGGAGTTATACGCCGCGGGCAGGGATGGAGAGAGGGGGGAGTGTAAGAGGGGAGAGAGGAAGGGAGGCGCAGTGTGGGTGTGGTTGCCGCGGGGAGGTATGCCTAGAGGAGAGAGAGGGGGAGAGGTGGTTTTTTATTTTTATTTTTTTAACTGTTTGCGCATGCGCAGTAAGGGTGGGCACGCGGCACACCACCACCACCACCACCACCGGATTAAGCTTCCAAGCCAGAGGAGCGGCAAAGCCAGAGGAGCGGCAGCAAGATGAGCCCGGCAACAGGGTCCTGCGGTTAAAGCACAACGAGCAAAGGTTACGCCGACAGGATCCTACCGGACGTGCTAGAGCGGCCGAAACTAAGCGCCGACGTCGCCAACCGTTTCAAAATGTACATAGCCGTTTGCTTCCCATTTCTAAGGAGCTTCGCTCATCCGTTGTATTCGTACACGGAACAACTGCTAATTTTTTAATATGCGCTTGTCTCGTGCCTTCTCCACTTCGAGAAGTGGCGTAGCCAGGGGGTGGCACACCGGGCACGTGCCCCCCCCCCCCCGAAATTTTTTTTCACCATGGCATACACAGCGAAAAACGACCATTTCAAGGAGGTGCCGCCCCCCGAAATCAAGGAGGCGCCCCCCCCCCCCCCCCCCCCGAAAAAAAATTTCTGGCTACGCCCCTGCCTTCGAGTCTGTTTTTTGGGCAAATGCCATTCACAATGGAATACCAGCTCGCCCAAACCTTTGTTCTGTTTTGCTTTTGCGCGATTTTATGTAATTTTAGTCACGTAACTAGATGTTAGTTGACGTATCGTGATTCTAGGACCGAAGAAAACAAAATGACACAGGGTGATGGGCGAAGTGTCCCCCGCAGCAGCCTTGCTAGTATCGTCATTGTTAGTCGCGTCACTAGTTGATACGGGATGTTACGTGACTTTAGTCAAGTGACTAGCGCTCTCTACGCTCCGTCTCTGACATCCTTTCTAGTTCTGCGCGTTCTTACATGTGCTAAATGACAAGATGTTACGTGAGTTTAGTGACGTGACTAGACGTTTCGTAATTTTTGGAGGGTGATTAGATGTCACGTGACGATACATGATGTTGGTCATGTCAATAGTTGTTACGTGATGATTAGTCATGTTGCTAGTTTTACGTGATGCTGCAGGATTTTAGCCACGTGATTAGTTATTAGGTGATGCATCGTGATTTCATATTGACAAAGATCGAAGATATTGAAAGATGACGCAGGGTGATGCGCCAACTAGCCCCCGTTGCAGCTTTATTAGTATCGCGTTTGTTGGTCACATGACTGGTTTTTACGTGATGTTACGTGATTTAAACGCGCGACTAGTTGGTAGGGGATGTTTATTCAAGTGACTATTTCTGCGTGCCAACAGCGCAGGAACGCGACAAGTAGAGAACACAAAATACGAGCGCTAACGATCAACTGGCGCTAATTTATTGCTTCGAAACTTATTGCGCGTTCTCTACTCGTCCCGTTGCTGTACTGTTTGCACGCGGTAACATGTACCAACTGGCCCATCAAGACATCATTTTGCAAGTGACTATTGTTACGCAATGATACGTGATTTTTAGTCGGGTGACTTTTTACGTAGTGTTACTTGACTTTTGTCAGGTGACTAGTTGTTACGTAGTCTTACTTGATTTTAGTCACCTGACTAATTGTTACGTGATGCTACATGATTTTATTGCGATAGCAATTATATGGACACTCGCGGCTGGTTTTCACCGTCGGCGTCGGCGTCATTTGCCGTATATGTATATGTATATATATAACCCCGCTCGTCG